>OZ038501.1:11082874-11140374 GCA_964036315.1 Acanthosepion esculentum | reverse complement strand
CAGACTGTCGCCTCTAAGTGTTGACTTTTATGTTCACTTTTATATTTACACACGCTCTATCTCTAATATTGAGCACTTTATCCCATAAATATAGCACACTTTAAGACTATATATCTTCATATATATATATATATATATATATATATATATATATATATATATATATATATATATATATATAGCTGACTACTCATATTCGTGAATACCCGTCTACTAGGGCGGTTACCCAGTTCTAATTGCCGAGGCTTGCTCAGGTGCATTTATGTTTATTCAACACCGACAGAGCCTACCTGTGGATTATACTGCAACTATACTGAGCAGACATTAGTTACAGATTCTGTGAATGTTTTTTAGTGTGATCAATAATTAACAAATAATAACAAGGCCAGCACACCACGATGACGTCGTGCTATCGACGGCTCAAAAGAGTTCCGTCTACCCAATCACAACACTTGGGTCAACCGTACATGGGTATGGTATATCAGGTACTTTCCAATGGTGCCGCACGCTGGAAACGACCACTTTAGTGATCTCCTACCTGGGAAATCGACGATGGTAAGGTTCAAATCCGGGTCTCATGGTCAAAATGCGAACGTTCTAATCCACACTCACAGACATATATATATATATATATATATATATATATATAGAGAGAGAGAGAGAGAGAGAGAGAGAAAGAGATAGATATAGAGATAGATAGATATATGTAGATATATATGGATATATATATATATATAGATAGATATAGATATATATACACAGATATGTATATATAGATATATATATACATATAGATATATAGATATATATATATATAGATATATATGTAGATATATAGATATATATAGACATATAGATATATAGATATAGATATAGACATATATATATAGATATATATATATATATATAGACATACAGATATGTATATTTAGATAGATAGATAGATAGATATAAATAGGTATGTGTCTGTGTCAGCATATGTGTTTATGAGAATGTACGTGTATGTGTGTCTGTAAACGAAACATTGAGGCACCCACCAAGTGACGACAGTCAATGTCCAGATAATTGCGTTCAAGCATGAACCAGACTGTCGTCATTCGGTATTGATCCTACTGTCCAGCCATGTATATATATATATATATATATATATATATATATATATATATATATAGATATAGATAGATAGATAGATAGATAGATAGATAGATAGATAGATAGAGAGAGAGAGAGAGGGAGGGTGTTTGAAATGTATCTCCCTATTTTATTTATGAGTTGCTAGCCAGGAGACCTGTGAGAAAGTCTACTATACTAAAACCAAGACTGGAAGAAGTTGAAGGTCGAAGGCAAGTGATGTGTTTCATGCCACAAGAATTACTGGCGAAATCAGTTTACACGTCTCCTGTGTGGCTCGAGAAGCTGGTAGCGAAATCTGTTGCCCATATCGAATTTGAAATAAAACCTCACGCTTTCCACTCATATCCATTTCTTGTGAAAATTCTAGTTAATAGATATATTATAAGTATTTTAAGTTACTATTCAATCATCCTGTATGTATCAATTTATGAATTGATATTAGATCAATCAGAATTTCTAATAAAAGAATGTTATTTATTTCGCCTTTGTGCTAGAAATGTGTGTTCTCGCGTTGCGAGAGGTCGAGATTTGCTATAGTGAGAACACTATTAATTGAAAATACATATTGATAGTTTTCGTAGATATATATACATATATATTTCGAGCCAAATACACTGGACCGATAAATAAATTATAAGTATGTTAAAATTGGTTTTATCTTTCAATCATTCTCTGTATATGCTTCCTTTCACTATCTATCTATCTATATGTATATATATATATATATATATATATATATATATATATATATATATATATATACATTATGAAATGGACAAAGTCCGATAATTATTTAAAGACATTTTTATGTTTAACATTCTTTTTATAGATACAAGTATTTAAGTAAATGCTCTGTTTATAATAAACAGTATTAAACAACATTTACAAGGCCTGAATGACCGTGAAATTTTCATAGAAAATATTCCTCCTCCGACGGGATTCGAACCTGTATCCTATACGGAACCGTCATATAGCCTGACGTGCCTTTTAACCGATTCGGCCACAGAGGATTAAATACATGTTCTCTCGTTACAAGTTATCTAGATTTGCAATAGTGAGAAAAAAAAATACGTATTGATTGTTTCCATATATATATATATATATATATATATATATATATATATATATATATATATATATATATATATATATATATATATATATATATATATGCGGGCGTGTGTTTTAAACGCATACATACACTTAATGAACCCCATCATAAATTAATTCTAAGAAAACTAAAATCAGTGGTTAGTAGTTGGTATTTCTCATTTGTGATTTTTTGCTAGATTGAGTACAGTGTATAAAAAATGTGCATGTTGACATAGATTAATGTTTGCACACTTATTCCAACAACCCCTTTTATCGCACTAGAATGCAGAGTGAAAGTGAACCTGAAAGTGAAAGTGAAAATGAAAGTGCAAGTGAAAATGAAAGTGAAAGTGAAACTGAAAGTGAAAGTGAAAGTGAAACTGAAAGTGAAAGTGAAAGTGAAATAGAACTTCGCCACGAGGATGAGATAAGTTGTTGTGGATTCCGGAATGGAATCCTGCACAAATAAATAAATAACGCCAGTAATTGAAATAGGAAAATAAGTGTATTGAACGTAAGAATACAAACTTGAAATGAAGAGTAGTAGTCCAGCAATACAGCTTAGAAGAAAGTATATGTACAAGTCTCTGTAAGTGAAGCCGTAATTTTCTCTCTCTCTCTCTCTCTCTCTCTCTCTTTGGACTCTACTTATCTCAACGTATCTCTTTGTGAACACCCTGTGTACTCCACGTATCTCCACTCTGTCAGAATAAATATACTTTAGACGAGTCCATCTTGTGTAAAAGGGGGAGAGCCCCACAACATGAACTAACAGATATATACAAAGTGAGAGTGTGATTAGTCAGCAGATAGAAGTGTCCATCCAAACTGCCAGTTTACACTGCGTCTCGACTGCTATATTTAACAGTCCTCCCACGTGGAATGTATGTGGCACAAGGCCGAGTTTAACAAGGGTTTCTCGGACCCGTAGGCTAGGCCAAAAATATTCCATTAGAACACACATGAGCGGGTTCGGGATCTGTCCACCTCCCCGAACGAAAACCTGCCCCACGACAAAGCCTCGTCCATGTTCCTCTCTGCCAAAGCAGAGAGTTCAACAGTCAGAGATTGCGTGTCGACCGTATATTTAACAGTCCCCCACGAGAAATGTATGTGGCACAAGGCCGAGTTTAACGTGGGTTTCTCCGAGCCCGTAGGCTCGGCTTAAAATATTCCCTTAGAAACCGCATAAGCGGGTTCGGGATCTGTCTACCTCCCCCGGCAAAACTTCGTCCGGGTTCCTCTCTGCTTTGGCAGAGAGTTCGACAGAAGTCGCACACAGTCAGAAGACTGCGTGTTGACTGCCTATATTTATATTATAAAAAATATAATTTTGGCACAAGGCCTGAAAAGGGGGAGGGGTTGAGGCTGGTCTTCACTAACTATCTTATACCTAGCTAATCCGATTCACGACCCATTGACTCATTACAATTTGCCCATTCGCCACAAAATCTCGTCCGTCACCAATCAATACTCCAGACACCATAATACCGCATCCTCTCAAGGGAGACATACAAAACGCACCCCATGACATAAAAATTTAATGATAATTAACTATTATATATGAAAATCTAATGATGGAGAATGAGAGGGAAGGGAGATGAACCCAATAACAAACTAAATATTAACAAAAAATAACTAAACATAACTGGTGTTAGTAGGGACCGTCCAACCTTCAAAAAAGAGAGGCCGCTGTATTCTACCCATTGGACAACAATCAAGAAGCTCTCTCGCTAAGGGAGTAGACAAAGCAGAAAATATATACGGACATGGGAAATATAAAAGCTGACCCAGTCGAGATGAAAAAAGGGGCCAAAACAAACTGCGGGGGTTGGGAATATCGACTTGGATCATAGCCAAAGATGCAGCCGGGAAACAGGCCAGGAATAACACTTACTCACAATAACTAGGTGCACAAAGGTTGTCTAACCTAACCAGGGGAGTGCGCCACAGGAAACCACCCCGATGTTACGTAGGTTGACTTAAAAGAGAAAATCAATGCTAGCCCCTTTCAAACGAACCATGGTCACCTCAGTCACCCACCTATTTTTAAAAACAGTAGAATGCATGCGTTTTCTATCAGTTCTAATCTTCATCTTGAGCTGGTTCTCAAAGAATCGTATCAGATCCTGATGAGAAGACGGCTGCCTCGCAAGACTTCCTCCTGTCGCGTCGTCCAAATTACCATTCGGGCCGTGGCCAGCAGCGTTAGAAACACCATTCGTTTCACCCCAGAATACGGGGGCGACACATTGTCACACGCGTATGCGCATAAGCTTTTCGGGAGCGTGACGAGCCGTCAACTCGCCGACATGGTCCAATAGAGGGCGGACCCGACGACGATGGTAGAAGGCATGCGAAGCCGTCTCTTCTAAACCAAGGTCGTATCGTTGACAGTTTGGCAAATCCGCCAAGCCACATATGAAGGCCTTGTCATTGACAGGCAGCCTACTCCAAGCCAGTTGCCAGGTAAGCGAAAATTCATGTTTACTGAGGTAATGCGCCGCTGGCGCCCAAGCCCAGTAGCAGCGAAACTCCTCCTCCGACAAGCCGAGCCGCTCACATAGAACCGCGACCACCTCCACAAAATAACGATAGAAGACCTTCCTAGGCTGTAAAAGGTCACTGGAACGAGGAATGATTGTCAAGGTGCTTCGACACTCGCGAAGGAATTCCGATTGAACCCGGGGTTTACGACGGCGCTCAACCTGCGAGATGAGGGGACTCATAGCAAGGCAAGGGATCGCGTCCCGAACAATCCCCGCTATAATCGAATCTCCCGTCAATGCGCGGCGGAGGAAAGCCAACGTTGAGGCGAATTTCCCAGCCCCCATGACACGGACGTTGTGCACAGACACCTATGTCGACTTAATGCTTGCATCCCCTCCACAAAATGGAGGATAGCGAGCGCTCAAGCGGTTTCTTACGATCCATACACAGGGGCAGTACGGACAATCGATAAAGGGCAAGAGGGAAAACGTAAGTGTCACACGCTACCACCCTGCCCTTCACGGACAACCTCCGTCGATGCCAAGTCTCACCGGCTGCGTCGACCTTAGCTCGTACTTCAGACCAATTTTTCTCCAGCTGGAAACCGGGTCCAAACCACACTCCAAGAATGCGGACATGACCATCCGTCCAAACAAAGGGCCCCGGAAGAACGACCCCCTTCAAGGCACCTAACCGCAAGCTGGACGACTTGTCGCGGTTTATCTTGGCCCCTGTCACCATTTCGTACCGATCAAGCGCCTTCAGTACCGCCTCAATGTCGCTGTGGGACGACATGAAAGCAGATACGTCATCGGCGTAGGCGGAAACCCTGACTCGAGCCTCTCCAGGAAAGTCGATTCCACGTAGCGCAGGACTGCACGCCCTGTCCCTCAGCCGGCGAAGGCGAGGCTCCAACGCCAAAGCATAAAGTAGGGGCGACAGTGGACAACCCTGACGAACCAACCTAGTCAGCGCAAAAGCGCCCGACAGCTTCCCGTTCACCTGTACCACAGGACTGGGAGAGCGATACAGGAGGCTAATCCAGCGGCAGAAGTCGTGTTCGAATCCGGCGGCCTGCAGGACAGCCGCAAGGTAGCGTTGGTCAACCCTATCAAAAGCCTTGGACTTATCTAAAATGATCAGCGCGGCCTCATCGTTGTCTTTTACATCCTCTATGATCGTGCGGATCAGATGCAGGTTCCTCTGAATTGTTCGGCCCCTCCCAGAACAGGTCTGCTCAGGACCCAACGAGACTCGGCAACTGACTGCAAACGATCCTGTAGAATCTTGGCCAAAATCTTTAACTCTGTGTTTAGCAGAGTTATGGGCCTGTAATCATCTAATTTCCCCCAACACCTTTCTCCTTTTTTAACAGCGTGATCACACCACTGGTGAATCGGTCGTGGACGGACTCCTGCCGGAACAAGTTGTTGAACACAACCGTCAAAATCGGGACAAAGTTATGCGACAGCCTCAAGTACAATTTATAGGGCAAACCATCCAGACCGGACAACTTGCCTCTGCCGACCTTCTTCAATGCTTCGTAGACTTCCCCTTCCGTGATATCTCCCTGCAGCTAGCCGCTTCAGTCGGCGAAATCCGAGGAAAGTCAGCCAAATAGCTGCGAAACACCTCGTCGCGGAGACCAGGCTCCCTGGTAAACCGGCTCTCGACATTCCGGCGAAACGCCTCGCACATGTCGTCAGTGGCCCAAAGAGTATGCCCGTCCGGGGTTTTGACTTTACGAATGTGTCGACCGGAACCTCGACGGATCTCTTCCTTGCGCAATTCTGCGCCCATGTCCACCGCTTCTGAAGACATCTTGGTTAGCCTAGCTAGTCAAACGCTCCTGGGCCTCCCTAACTAATGCTATCTCTAGGGGACCCCATAGCCACCGCCCGGGAATGCCTAGCCTTAAGCGTCTTCACTTTCTCAGCTCTATCTACGGCGAGCCGTTTGCTGAAATCGGTGATGAAGGACCTAATCCTACTCTTAAGTCTCTCCCGCCATCTAATCCCGATAAGCGCCTCCACTAGCTCCCGCTGCACTAAGCTAGTTAACTGTTCTTGGATGTCCCGCCTGTCCAGTAAAGACAAATTGAACTTCCAGTAACCAGCCATTCTAGGCCTACGATCTAACGCCATCCGAGCACAAACGAATTTGTGGTCCGAATAGCCTACCCAGTGGAACGTGGGACAATCTAACAAGTCTACGTGGGCTCCTCTAACTAACATTCTGCCCAAGTAGCTAACCACCCGGTCAGAAGATGATCGACCCGGTATCTATCAACGAGACCAAATTCGTTGATCAGATCAACCAATCTACGATCGCCCCTTCTCCTGTTATCACTGCGCCCCCGATCTAACTTGGGTTCCAGAATGGCATTCTAGTCTCCCATTAGAACTAGGCGCGTTGAATCCACCAGGAACGGCCCTAACCGCCGAAAAAACGAGACCAGCCCCTCATCGTCGTTGGACGCATAAACCGAACGACTCGGAACGAACCAATTTTCACGGCAATATCGGCCACAATCAACCGGTCCTCGGCATCGGTATGCACAAGGTCCACCTTCGCATCAAGAGTACGACTCACCAGCAAAGAGACTCCTCTGGCCAGTCGGTTCCCATATGCTGAATAGATGACAAAGTCGTTAGACAGCACACACGCATCGACGTTGCAAACATGTGTCCTAAAATGCCACACGTCCAACAATAAGGACGCCAGCCCTCCACAATTATCGGCACCATCTTATCCCGGCATTTTAGAATGTTGAGGATTTCCTGAAAGCTTTGCCTTGTCAAAGTCCCATATAGCACGAAGTCACCAGTGGCAATTCCTGCTTTGCTTACAATAGCAGAGTCCTCCTTCACGGGTCCATATTGGACGAAAAAGGCCGGCAACCTATCTTCGCTGATGTCGACGGGGACTCCATGAACCGTTATTTTAGTCCGTCTAGTCCCCATATACTCCGTCTGCGAATGGACTGACTATGTTGTCAAGGTGCTTCCAGCCAACTTTTTAGCTTCTTCTTCTGTTGCCAGAAGAAGAAGAATGCATTGGACCTTCTTGCTAGAATTTTTTTTTCAGGGCATCTTCCTTTGTTTCCCTGCTGACGCCAATAAGCTTCTGGAGTTCCTACATCGGTGGTCAGCAGGGAAATGGTTCTAGTTTTAACAGCATCGATTTCTTCTTGTATGGATAACAACTCGTCGCCATTCACATATTTGTTGTATTTGGTTCTCAGACCGTTATAATATTCTGAGTCCTTTTTGGTCCTTTTTTCAGACCAAGTCTTCTTTTTTCCGGCGTGACTGTATTTGGCTCTTTTATTGTTTGTACCTGCGAACCGTCGGCCATGACGGCGAGGCCAAAAATTAAATGTTCACTTTAAAAAAAAATAAATAAACTGAATAAAGTCCTGCGACTTAGAAGTCTCGGAAAGGCAACAAATTAAGCATCAGAAAACGAAAGAAACTGTATAAAATAAATTTAAAAATTCAAACTTGGCAAAACAAAATAAAACGACCAAAAAGAAAGAAATTTAAAAGTTTATACAAACCAAACATAAACGCAAATATACATTAAATTAAAAAAGGAAAAATCAAAGTAATAAACTGAAAGTCAAAAACAAATTTTAAAGCTTTTCCGAAAAGAACAGAAAGAAAAACGGAAATAGAAGCCTTAACTGAACGATAATCAAAAGTTCCTCACTGGACAAACGTACAACTCAACCTTGTCAAAATTCAATAAATCAAAAAGACAGTGGAGACAGCCTCTTGGAAGTATCGCAGGTTGGTATTTATAAAAGACGGAAGAGTTCATTCCCATGTAGGTAGGTACCATAACAGTGTGACAAAGAAATTACCCGTACGTGTTTAGAAATCCACGTGCATGTTTAAAACCTGTGCAAGCATATCGGTGTGCATGCTGTACAAAACTTTTATAGGAATATTTTCATCTTCGAAACACACGTCTGGCGAGAGTACGCAGGAGATATTCAATTTATTTAAAATTTTATTTTCCGATTTTACAAGCGTCAAAACAGTTTTTACATGCTTAATTTTGAGTACGTTGTATCAATTCTATCACTGCACTTGCTTCAAATCCAATCTCGAAATTGCACAACAGCCTCTACAATTTCTAGCTTAAAAGTGCCTGGCTGAATCAATGGAACTAGAATATTTTTAGAAAAATGTTTAACTTTCAAAATATGATACATATATACATATATATCCAAATATTTTTGCCCTTGTGTCATTTGCCGTGATTACTATATTTTTCCCAGTAGCGATAATTCTATCGTGCTATGGGCAAAATAAATTCTTATATCCCAAGCGCGAAAAATGCAATCATCGAGACAATTTCAAGTTCAAGATTTCTTTGTTGATTGTATTTTTCGACTTATGCCTTTGGGTAAAGCATGAAGGCATATCTTCTCCAGGGCCTACAACTACGGGTTAAATAGCAAGTAGACTGACCTTTCAGTCCTAGGATGGTAGCCAGTCAAGAAAAACTAAAATGTTCAAAACCGTAGAAAAAGGAAAAGACCGCTGTTTTATCTTTCCTGGGAAATTATACATACATATATATATATATATATATATATATATATATATATATATATATATATATATAAGAAAAACTAAGAAAAATTATATAAATTTTTTTCTGGCGCGTTTCATCATTTAGCCAATCATTATATATATATATATATATATATATATATATATATATATATATATATATATATATATACATATATATATATATATATATATATATATATATATGATAAGGATGAAATAGGGAATGCTTATAAGTCTCTGTATCTCATTCTCTGATGAAGCTAAAATAAAAGCGAAACATGCTAGATTTATAAACGTTTCCTATTTATTCCATATCCTATCATTCTGCCCGATTACGATCCATATTTGATCTGTATTTCATCACAATTCATATATATATATATATATATATATATATATATATATATATATATATATATATATATATATATATATATATATCAGGTTTTATTTAAGTATCAGTTGTATAAACCACTTTCTCAGATAAATGGTTAAAAATGTCTTTGACCGAATTTTTAAGCATGTGTGTCTTGGCGAATAACACACTTCTTCGAACTTTGGAAACTGGCGCTACACGATCACAATAAAAGAACTGCACCTAATAAGAGGAACCACATCACTTGAGGTCATTCAACAGAATTAAAAACTCAAATGGATATCACATGCAAGAGGAAGAGAAAATAAAGACGGAATGAAAATGTTGATCTTCCACACTACTTCAAATATAGTGACAGGAAGGAAACTCCCGTCAATACTGGAAAGAGCAATAACAGCTTCTGAACTTGAGAAACGTATATTTATGAGGAAATAAAATAAATATTTCATAAACCTTTAGGAGCAGAGTTATATAACCATTAAATAGTTCGCCTTCTCCCGGTGATGATTCAAAATTGTTGGTTAAAATTTTTATTAAACTATTGTTGCATAAGATATTAGAATTAACTATTAATAACTTTTATCCTACCAATTCCTTAACAGTTATTGGTAAAATCTGAATTAGACCAGGAAACATTGGTATTTAAAAAGTGCTCAGAGAACGTATAAAAAAATAAAAATTTAACAGGCATTCCTTTTCCATTTAAAAAGATTAGGAGACCAACTAATTATGCCACCGAATCGCCTGAGGATACCGATAGGTTGAAACCAAGGTAGCTTTATTAGCTGATTTCCTAATGTTTTAATATATATATATATATATATATATATATATATATATATATATATATATATATATATATATATATATATATATATATCGGCTTAAGCTTAAACCGGCTACTGGTAATATGTAAACAAGTACCACCTCGTATACGGACGAGTGATCGGCGCTTAAACCGAATCCCTGCTAGTGAGGGGAGTGGCATGTAATCATGCAAGACGGAAAAGGAGACCTGTCAAAGGGGTATAAGCCAAGGTCAGCACAAACACAAACATATATATATATATATATATATATATATATATATATATATATATGTTAATAATAATAAATATATTTTTCATCACCATTTCATGCATGTCAAGCACAAATTGAAAACTGGCCATTGCAATATATCAATATTTATAATCGAGACCTATGACAGCATTGCAATCCAATTACTTATGAGAATTAACAAATAAGTAAGTAGAAAATAAATTTGAAACAAAACCGAATAGATTGCAAAATAAAAACTAATATAAAATCAGAAATAACGAACCCCTTGTCTTCTCCGCCCAGTCATGTCTCTGATCCTCTCATGGCACTGATACGCTCCTTAGAATCAGATATTTGTGCCATGCTACTAAGTTGCTAAGCGCTGACACTGTCCAGATCGTAGCAGGATAATGATGACTTTTATAACCAACTCCCTGGTGTAGTGGTTCCTAAACGGGACGGCGGGCCGCATAGGTGCGGTGGAAGTGGATGGCAGGAGAGGCGGAATGATTGAAAGACAACAGAGTTTTAGAAACAGTTTTAGTGATGTCAAAGAACACGCGTTGTTAGTTACGTAATGTTCGTTGTAGTAGATGCTTTGTCATCGCAGATACAACTATAGTAACGCCGTTGAACAATACTGATGCCAGACGCCTTCGAATATCACTCGCACTAATAGTACTTGCACGATAATAGTCGGTCGAATAGTAACCACTCCATAGTGATCCGTGTAGTGATCCGAATAGAGAATAGTATAGTGAACAGTATAGGGAATAGCAGATAGAATAGAAATGGTGATACTTATAGTAATAGAGAATAGAATAAATGGTGCTCCATATAGTAATCGGGGATAGAATAACTGGTGATCCGTATAGAAATAGAGGATAGACTAGAAATGTTGATCCGTATAGTAATTGAGGATAGATTAAATGGTGATCCGTAGAGTAATAGAGGTTTGTGTAGAAATGGTGGTCGTATAGTAATAGAGAATAGAATAAATGGTGCTCCAATATAGTAATCGGGGATAGAATAACTGGTGATCCGTATAGAAATAGAGGATAGAATAAATGGTGATCCGTATAGTAATAGAGGATAGACTAGAAATGGTGATCCGTATAGTAATTGAGGATAGATTAAATGGTGATCCGTATAGTAAAAGAGGAGAGACTAGAAATGGTGATCCGTATAGTAATTGAGGATAGATTAAATGGTGATCCGTATAGTAATAGAGGGTAGACTAGAAATGGTGATCCGTATAGTAATAGAGGATAGAATAAATGGTGATCCGTATACTAATAGAAGATTTTGTAGAAATGGTGATCCGTGTAGTAATAAAGGATAAACTAGAAATGGTGATTTGTATAATAATAGAGGATAGAATAAATGGTGATCCGAATAGTAATAGAGGAGAGACTAGAAATTGCCATCCGTATAGTAATAGAGGATAGAATAGAAATGGTGATCAATTAGACGTCACGCTACCTCCTACTTATGCGTTTCCTCTATTATCGCGTGATCTACTAATTTCAAATGTGACGACTCTGGCGATCTATGTTCAAACTACAGTGTCAGCAACGACACTTTATTCCTATGCACTATATACCCACTCTCGGTTTTTATTTTTATTTTTAAATGTACTTTTCAACACATGAAATTCGGTGACGCGCGTGCAAATTTTAATTCCGAAAAGCTGGCCCAGACAAAAATGTTTCCGAACCTCTGAATTGTAATCTTTCATGTCAAACGCGTCCAAGGTATGATGATAAACTACATCCGCGTCCAGGTTAAGACGATAAACTACATCCGCGTCCTGGTTAAGACGATAAACTACATCCGCGTCCTGGGTATGACGATAAATTACATCCGCGTCCTGGGTATGACGATAAATTACATCCGCGTCCTGGGTATGACGATAAACTACGTCCAACAGCAAAGCATCTAATCAGGAGGTTTTGGAACCACATCTTAATTGTTGGTGTTCCCAGGTCCCGCCTAAGGTGGTAGCACCTGTTAGGGTCCCAGCTATGGGCAAATAGTTAACCACGTAGCTGAGGTGAAAAGCATTATAAAAGTGTAAAAATAGTTTTTAATACCAGAAATACTTTGTAAAATTATTACCAGAAATAAATTTTTGAAGAAAGAAAATATTACCAGAAATAGAATTTTGACAAAACAAAATATTCTCAGGAAAAAATGTTATCGGCATTAAATAACCCATTGAGGTTGATATGCCGTAAAACACAACAAACCAAACAAACCTTCCATGTCCCACATAAGACTAAACTTATCCTCACGGGGATCTTAAGCCTCTGGTAGGCACAGACCATGAATCATGGGAAGCATAGACTATCTGCTGAATGAACTCTAACGAACAATGCCTTTTTTATCTATAGATGTTCAACCTTACAATCACAAACATTCTTTCAATAAACTACCACAAACTTCTTGGATTGGCTTTTTATCAATTCACACAAGAAAGGTGATAATGCCACGAAGACGCAAGGGGCTACTTGTAGTGAAAGTGAATAAAAAGACTTTAAAACGAATCGCAAACCCAATCCTAAACAGGAAACTATGGAGAAAAAAAACCTTACTCCTGTTCAAAAGATCGGGTGGAGCGTTTACTATTTTATTATATTAGCACAAGGAAAAGGCACATGAAGTATTTTAAGATCATCTGTTCTTTCCACAGCACATGCTGTCTATCTGTCTATTAATAAATCTAACATTCGCACACCTTCGCATACACACATACAACACAGAAAGAGAGAGAGAGAGAGAAAGAGACGTGCAGATGTTTGGTGATGCCCGGGGGCAACTCCTTGATTTTATGCCCCTAAGGCTCAAGTAGGAGTGTTAATAGGTCCTGGTAGTGAAAGATTTGAGAAAGGAAGACATTTCAAATATGTAAAAACAGATGAAACATGAAATAAAAACTTTATTCAAATTAAATATAAACTAAATTTTTATTTCACTCTTTGATTGGATGCCCTCCGATATGGATGCTCGGGGGCCTTCGTATCCTCTACACCCCTTCTGGACTCTACCTCACGCACAGATATACTCGAGGGGACGGTAAAAACATCCCGACTGGACTTATATCCTGAAATTGGTAGTCTGATATTTAGTTTTCGAAATAGTGATTTGAAATTAGATCAACCCAGGAAATATTTAACCCCTGTTCTTATATAAAGAGGTGCTAATGATTCTGTGTGTGTGTGTGTGTGCGCGCGCGCGTGTGTGTGTGTGTGTGTCTGCGTGTGTGTGTCTGCGTGTGTGTGTGCGTGTGTGAATGGTGAATAGTTCATAGCCCTGCCCACTTTCCAAAATCGGACCAAATAAACTGACAGCTGCAGATCTATTTTTGGTTATGCAGAGAATATTTCTGTACCTTATACTCAGTGTCCGCCCTATCTGTCTATACTCCCCTGTGCGATTAGCTCTTCTTTTATTTTTGAGCTATGTCCTTTCAGGACGTAGGCGATCATGGCTCTCCACCTCCCTCTACCCCTTGCAACTCTGAGCAAGTTCCTTCCCTCTGCTTCTTCCCCCAGACCACGTTCTGTAATCCACTTGCTTAAGCCTGCCAGGCATGTCACGCGTTGATTACCCTTATTCCTCTTTCCCTCTATTCGACTCGTGAGTATCAGATTCTCCTGGCCCTCCTTCCTCATTATGTGTCCCAGGAACTTCAGCTGCTTCTTCCTGATATTAAGTATAAGCCTCCTCCTTGTTTGTAACCTATCTAAGACCTCATCGTTGCTCACACGCTCGGTCCATGATATCCTTAGCATCCGTCTGTAGAACCATCTCTCTGTCGCCTCGAGTCTCTTCTTCATCTTTAAGGAAATCGTCCAACATTTGCTGCCGTACAGATGTGACGTAGTCAGTTATGTGCCATGCGTGATACACGCTTAGACGATAATGTATCCTTCGATACATGACTGACATGGAAGATGTTTTACCGCAGTCACGTAACAGTTCAGTATTCTTTTCTTTGTTACCAAAGAAATCCTCCTGTCTCGCAGTAGTCTGCCCAGCTTTTAGAATGTGTTCTTGGCCATGCCAACACGTGTGGCACTTACCGTCCTCTGTCAAGACGCTACCCAGGTATTTAAACTTCCGCGTTTGCTTGATGCTAGTGTTCCCGACCTGCAAATCGCATTTCTGCACCTTATAATCAGTGACAGCCCTATCTGTCTATATTCCCCTGTGGAATTAGTTCTTCGTCTAATTCGCAAGAGGTACCAACTGACCACGACGCAGAAGAAAATCAATATTCTGCTGTTGAAATTAAGCGAGAATCAAGATGAGCTGAACCCTGCTCTTGTCTCCGCTGAGATCTCAAATGACATCCAGTCAAGCTGGAAGGTTATCCAAGATGCAACTCACTCTGCATCCTTGGAAGTTCTTGGACCGCCTATTCGTAAACAGCAGAATTCTTTCGATTCTAACGACGCCGTCCAACTTCTAATCAAGCAAAGGCCCAACTCACACAAATCCGGGATCAATGGCGATTCCAAGCAGTGTCTATGGATAGATAGGATCGGAGAAGCAGATGCCCCAATGGTATCAATATATACAAATACGACTACAAGTAAGAAGCAGGACGAAGTCGTCATCAGTCATAGAAGCAACCGCATCACAATATCCTCACAGTTGCACCCATTGTGGAGTTGTATGTACCTCACTGACGGGATTTAAATCCCACGCCAAGTATAAACACACGAACTGAACTATTTGTTGGACACTCATACGTCAAAATCGACGAGAGAATCCATTACACACACACATATATATATATATATATATATATATATATATATATATATATATATATATATATTAAGACATTTTTTATGTTTATACGTTCTTTTTATAGATACAAATATTTAAGTAAATTCTCTGTTTATAATAAACAGTATTAACAACATTTTACCGGCCTGAATGTCCGAGAAATTTTCATAGAAAATATGTGAGTGGTAGTATGATGAGTGTCCCGAGACTTGAAACGTGTAGCAAAAATTATAAAAAAAATAAAAGTATAATATCTTTTTGTTTCAAAATTAAATAGATAAATAATCCACATTATAACCAAAAACGTTTGCAGCTTCAGTTTTCTCTTTAAAATATAAACCTTTCTCTCGTTGGAACAACTTTAACCTCTCCCTGAGAGTATGTATGCATTCGTGTCTGTGTATGTAAGAGGGTGTGTTGAAAAGGTCACGAGTAGACCAGGAATTGATCTAAAACTATGATGCTTGAACGTTATGCCTAGATATAGGTAAATGGGTCGTGCTGTGTACGTTTAGGCACGCCTACATAAATATATTTATGGATCCAATATGATCTTTAACTTTACAAGTAAATTATTTACATTTAGAAAAGTGTTCATTGTAGCTCCCTATCGCTCACCTGATTAATATCTGAAATGCATGGCTTAATTCCTTACTGGGATAAATGCAGAGTCATTTGGGGTGCAGAAGAACTGTTTACTACCGAGCTTACAGTTTTACCAGTCCCATGGATTTGGCGCTCAATATATCTGTATATGTATCTACGGAAACCATCAATATTTATTTTCAATTAATGGTGTTCTCACTATAGCAAATCTCGACTTCTCGCAACGCGAGAAGACACACATTTCTAGCACCAAGGCGAAATAAATAACACTCTTTTATTAGAAATTCTGATTGATCCAATATCAGATCATAGATCCAGTGCTGTTCGATAAAAGTGACTCACCTGATATTATTTACTTAAAACTCTTTGCAAAAAAAGTGACTCAATTATTTCCTGCAACTAGTAATCAATAGAGACATAACCGGACAGCTTTAAATAAAGAATAATACAGGTATAATTTATTTATAATAGGTAATATATTTCGAAATATTTAAAATATTTAGAATCCTCCTTTAATTTGAATAACCTTTCCAACCCTTTTTGGCATTGACTTGATTAGGTTCTGGCAAATCTCATCTCCAAGCATTGAATTCCACTCGGATATGAAATTCACAATCAAATCCTCTTTGTTGCTCAACTGCTTTCTCGAGAGCCTGTACTTTATAATGCTCCATAAATTTTCTATGGGGTTGATGTCAGGAGATTGGGGCGGCCATGTCATAACACTCACCTACTTTTCATCACAGTATTCCTTCATCAATTTTGATTTGTGACAGAGAGCATTATCCTGCATAAAAATGAGCTTTTTAGATCGCTTTATCCTTTGAATTTAGCTCAACTTTCGTTTCATCGGAGAAGAGAACGTTTAGTAAAAAAAAATCAGGTGAGTCACTTTTATCGAACAGCACTGTAGATAGATAGATAGATAGATAGATAGATAGATAGATAGAGAATGATTGAAAAGTAACTCTCCATTTGAAATACTTATAATTTATTTATTAACTATAATTTTTACAATAAATGGATATGGGAGGAATGCGGTTTTAAATGGGTTTTATTTAAAATTCAATATGGGCGCCGGATTTTGCTACCAGCTTCTTGAGTCGCACAGGAATTGCGTCAATTGATTTCACAAGGAACTCTTGTAGTATGGAGGAAATAACTTCTAGTATTCGCCCTTCAACTTCTTTCAAAGTCTTCGTAGTATTGCTCCTTTAACCAACTCCAAAAATACTCACAGGGTGTTAAGTCATGACTCCTGGTTGACTACTCATACATAAAATAGGGAGTAACAATAACCCTATATATATATAAGTAATAATTATGAGGATTTGATATTCATCGAGTGTGAAACCTCAACAGAATGCTGAAAGCACTGTCACAGAATGCAGAAAGCACTGGACGGACGTTTCGTCCTATATTTGGGACTCATCAGCAGTGCGCATCCACTACCAAGAATTGAAACTCTGACAGTTAGGTTGTCAAGCGAACACCCTACCAACTGTTCTACGGGCCTCGGTGACGAAGAGGTAGCAAATCAGACTCAATATAGCGCCGCTCACTCACATTATTCCGTGGTGGAACCCAACTGAGATTCTCTCTAACCATAGGAGTGTGTACCCGGGAGCCACGACTACTATCACCAAGCCGCCCCAACTGGAGCATTAGAAGCCTGATCAAGCAATGATATATAAGTAATAATTAGGAGGATTTGATAAAATTTACATTTATCAAATCCTCCTAATTATTACGAAACGGCCGTCCAGTGCTTTCTGCATTCTGTGACAGTGCTTTCAGCATTCTGTTGAGGTTTCAGACTCGATGAATTACTTAATTACATTTATCAAATCCTCCTAATTATTACTTATATATCATTGCTTGATCCAGCTTCTAATAGCTCCAGTTGGGGCGGCTTGGTGATAGTAGTAGTGGCTCCCGGGGACACACTCCTATGGTTAGAGAGAATCTCAGTTGGGTTCCACCACGGAATAATGTGAGTGAGCGGCGCTATATTGAGTCTGATTTGCTACCTCTTCGTCACCGAGTCCCGTAGAACAGTTGGTAGGGTGTTCGCTTGACAACCTAACTGTCAGGGTTTTAATTCTCGGTAGTGGATGCGCAAATATAGGACGAAACGGCCGTCCAGTGCTTTCTGCATTCTGTGACAGTGCTTTCAGCATTCTGTTGAGGTTTCAGACTCGATGAATTACTTGATTACATATATATATATATATATATATATATATATATATATATATATATATATATATATATATATATATGTGTGGCCTGACCATTGCATATAAGATGAAACAGACTGTTGCCTCTAAGTGTTGACTTCTATGTTCACTTTTATATTTACACACGCCCTATCTCTGATATTGAGCAATTTATCCTATAAATATTGCACATTTTAACACTATATTTCTTCATATATATATATATATAGAGAGAGAGAGAGAGAGATTATTTTAAATCCTCCTAATTATTTCTATCTGTATATCCTTGCGTGAACCGGCTTCTAATGCTATGGACTGGGCGGCTTGAGGATAGTAGTCGTAGCTCGTGGAGGAGCAGTCCGATGAGTAAGGGAAACTCGGATGAGTTCCACCACGGATTATGTGATCGAGCCACGCTATATCGAGTCTAATTCGTAACCTTTTCGTTACCGATGCCCGTTGGCGTTTGCCTCCTATCGTAACGTTTCTAGTTTCAATTCTCGATAGTGGATGCCCACTGCTGAGGAGTCCTAAATTGAGTACGAAACGGCCGCCCAGTGCTTCCTGCATGCTGTTGTGGTTTCTTCTAGACTCGAGGAATTACTTAATTATGATGATTTCAAATTCTTTCCGTATATATACATTACGAATTTTTCTTATAGACAAAAACAATTTACCACACTAAAAAGATGCAATTTACTCACTTCAAAGATACATCTTTGTAGTAAGTAAATTGTTTTTGTCCATATTAAAAAAATAATTATTATTGCTCTACTATCGGTATTGAGGCCTGTCTTGATTTAATGTTGTGAACGTTAGAATTTATATATTACTTTCGTCTCATTAAAAATCGGATATATATATATTTCTGGCCATTGAGATTAAGCATGAAACAGGCTGTCGTCACTCGGTGCTTGCCTCAGTATCTTCTTTTAATATTTACAAGTGCTCTATCCCTGATTTTGAAACTTTTACCCATTATATCATACCATAAAATTATCATTTTATTAGTGTGTGCGTGTACAGATGTGTTCACTGATTGCTCGTAGTGAGACAGTGTGTATGTATGGAGAGGCGATATACATATATATATACACGCATGCTGACAAAAGCACACGAAAATGCAAATAGATCTAAGAACACACAGGGGTCATTAAAAGATAAGCATGCCGATAACTACTCCATCATTTCTCGGACCAATCTTAATTGATTTATAACCCTTCACGCAGAACTTTTCACTGCCAGTTCAAGAAAGACATTTGGGTCGCTAACATACAAAAAAGAGAATAACTCATATCGAGAATATTTAACATCGAAAAACATAAGGGAAAAAATTAATTATTTTTAATAATATGTGGAAATCTCCACCCTTTGCCTGATGAAGTATTTGTGTACTTTTAATACATTCAACAGTTTATAGCTACATAGTAACATACAAACTTAAAAATAATCAAAACATGTTCTATAAACTTTTAGAATGCTCCAAAAATTTTAGAACGTTATAAATTTATTCTCAGACTATTCCGATTTTCCTCTCTCCTCTCTTCTCTGATCTTCTCTTCACTTTTCTTCTCTCTTTTCTTTTTCAAATATATCTTCACTGTCTTCTCTCTAAGCCTTTACCTTCCATTCTATAACATTGTCATTTTCTTTCCATATAATCACTTTATAGAATTCTCCTTTATAAAACAGTTTCTTTCCTCTTGCCTTTAGCATTTAGAATTTTTCTACTTTTCGATACAACAGAATGACACAACTATTATTTGGGATACAACTGTTTATATCGCTTATTTTCATACGGGAGACGGCGACATATGTTACTTCATATATATATATATATATATATATATATATATATATATATATATATACAGTGGGGCCAAAATGTTCAGAACGGCATTGTTTTCGTCAGAAAAGTAGGTATAATTTTTTATCAAAGTTATTTTATATTCTATAATTTTCACAGACAATAAATACGATAGTATTTGTTATTGTCTGAGATTTCGGTTTAATTTGAGAGGATAATACTAAAGTTATGGATGATTTAGTGATTTACTGCAAAACCCATGGCGGCCAAAATGATCAGAACGGTTGAAAAAATAGCAAAATAATAAATAATGACAGAGAATACTGGAATTATTTAATATTTAATGTGAAGCCCTTTACCTTCAATCACACTTTGACATATTCGACTGCATGAGGAAATTAAATTTTCAATTTCTTGTTGGGTGATCTTATTCCATTCTTCCTGAAGGTCATTCCATAATTGCTCGGTTGTTTTAGGATTTCTGGCTTTCGAATGTTCTCCTATAATATTCCTCACATTTTCAATCGGATTGATATCTGGGCTTTGAGCAGGCCAATCCATAACAATAACCTTTTCAGCCTTGAGGAAGTTCATGAGCACCTTAGCCTTGTGACATGGGGCATTGTCCTGCATGAATATGGGTGGTCGCTTAGTTGAATTTCTCAGCACAGGCAAGATATGATCTTTTACAAGTTGTTTATAAACTCCTGCATTTACCTTTCCATGTAATCGCACCAAAGGGCCCACACCATCTCCAGATATCATCCCCCAAACCATGACACTTTCTCCACCGAACTAAACACTAATCTTAAGGGATTTAGGCGACAATTTTTCACCTACTTTTCGACGAACATACCTCTTCCCATCTGAGCCAAATAACATAAACTTACATTCATCACTGAAATGCACTGTTTGCCATTTTTCTTGAGACCACAACACATGTTCGGTTGCAAAGGTAAGACAACAGTTTTTATTCACGAACCACAATCATCGTAGATCTTAAGAATACCGTGAACCACAATTTTTGACTTGTTAACAATGTTTTCAAAAGACCCAATATAAAATTATCCTTCTTTCGAAGCTTAATAATCTGCTGACGAATTGGTAACGGAGTAAGTGGCATTATGTTAACAAAATACACTGCATATATTCTTACTAATGTTTAGTAAACGAACCGTCACGTAAAAAAATTAAAAAATTTGAGTTCGCCAGTTAAATATACTAAAACACGGAGTAAAAGCAACCGTTCTGATCATTTTGGCCTCCATGGGTTTTGCAGTAAACCACTAAATCATCCATAACTTTAGTATTATCCTCTCAAATTACACCAAAATCTCAGAGAATAACAAATAATATCGTATTTATTGTCTGTGAAAATTATGGAATATAAAACAACTTTTTGATAAAAAATTATACCTACTTTTCTTACGAAAACAATGCCGTTCTGAAAATTTTGGTTGCAACTGCATATATATATATATATATATCTATATGAAAGCAAATTATATTTGCTCTGATCTTACATTGAGCTCTCTTTAGATTTATATCCTCTTTGGAATTATACTGATTAAGTATCAAATAATATTATATATATATATATATATATATATATATATATATATATATAATATTTGACAATTAATCGGGATAATTCCAAAGAGGATATAAATGATAAATCTAAAGAGAGCTCAATATAAGAACAGAGCAAATATAATGATGATGAAAGCGAAGACTTTAAACATTCTGTTTTCATCATGATAGATAGATAGATAGATAGATATGCATATACATATATTTGTTATGGCTCAAGGCGACATATGTTTTGTGGTACACTTAAGATTTGCTGTGCTTTTTGTTATTTCGACACAAGGTCACACTTTGTATTCTGGCCGAGTGTTATTTACCTCTTTTCATGTTGTTAACAATACCACGCCTGTTGCTTTTGCCTGCAGTCACTATTCGTTACTATTGCCTTAGATTAGACACACGACTAAATATGGTATTTTTCATATAGCTGTTTACAAATCATCAAATTGTATGTATAAATATGAAAAACACTCCAGTGATGGCCGTCTGCAAGAAACGCTTTCCCCCTTCTACTCTCTAATCATCCACCATTTTTTTTTTAATATTTAATTTTCTTTTATGGTTTACTTTCACCTCAATATTTCATTGAATATTTTTTTTCTCGAAAATATTTTTTCCACTTTATTTTTTTCGTTATTCTAACTTCTTTTCTTCTTTTATTTTCTATGAATTGTATTTTCATTTTTTTAAAATCCTTTAATATTTGTTTACCATCGTTTTTACTGTGAGCAATTTAGTCTCTCTCAGTTACGAATATTTACTTAACTGCTTTGACGTGCTGTAATGTTTAGTATTCTTGTCTCGCTTGTTCAGTTTACGACTGAGTAGTGAGTTCACTCCTCACCAGGACTCTCGGCTTTCTGCTTTATCCCATTTTAAACCTTGGCTGGATGATTTACCCTCCACACTGGGCGTATTTGGTTTGCCTATCAAATGGAACTCGTCCAGTGATTTATAGGGTACTCAGAATGAATTTCCGCTATTTCTTTTTTGTTTTTAATACTATTTTTCATTTTCTTTTTTTTTCCTCTATTTTATTTGCTGGTAGAGATAAGATCTGATTTTGTTCCGCGTACAGTGAAAAGATAGCTTAATAAAAAAAATATTCACTGTCTACTCCACTAGGGTACTGAGTTCGAACCCTACCACCGTCGCTTTGCGACATATCAGTGTTAATGATCATATTAGGCATTTTCTTCATAAAGAAACATGTCATTCATTAAACCGGCATCCACTGTTGTTGTCGGTTAAAATTAATGTTTTGACCAAGTAAATGGTTAATTACACCAGAAGAGTATTACACGACTAGCAAGAGTGTATCAAATGAACGAAAACTCAATCCGTTCATTGTTCCCCAGAAACCTTCTCTCCTACTAATTTTATAGTAGGCGGAAGAGTCTAAAATAGACTCTTTAGAGGGAGTACACCACAACAATTAATAAAATATTTTAAAATAATTTCATGGATTTCTCCAGTCGACTAACTGTTCTTGCGGTTTCCAGTATTGATAGGGGTTTCCTTTCTAACATTCTGTTTGAAGAAGTTTGGAACATAAATATCTTGATTACGTCATTATTATCTCGTTACATGTGCTATCCATTTTAATTGTTACTCCTGTTGAATGTCATCAAGGTAATTTTTATCATTAATCTCAGAAACCAGTTGTATACAGCTGTACATATATTTCTGAACCTGTTTAGCGTTATCTTTTACTTACTTCTCTCTCTCTCGCTCTCTCTGTCTATATATATATATATATATATGAACACACACAAACACATACACACACACATACACACACACACGCATATATATATATATATATATATATATATATATATATATATATATATATATATATATATATTAAGACATTTACTTTTTATAGATACAAATATTTAAGTAAATGCTCTGTTTTATAATAAACAGTATTAAACAACATTTACCGGCCTGAATGTCCGAGAAATTTTCATAGAAAATATTCGTCCTCCGAAATGTCTTAAAATAATTGTCGGACTTTGTCCATTTCATAATGTGTGACGTCATTTTTTACATTTGATACGCCATGAGCAGATATGAATGTACGTGAGGGAATCATGGAAGATTAAATTTTAAAGACACTAAAATCGACCGTGCTAACCGAACGCTCCTCTGTGGCCGAAACGATTAAGGCACGTCAGGCTATATGACGGTTTCGCATAGAATGCAGATTCGATTCTTGTCGGAGGGCGAAAATTTTCTATGAAAATTTCTCGTGCATTCAGGCCGGTAAAAGTTGTTTAATGCTGTTTATTATAAAACAGAGCATTTACTTAAAGATTTGTATCTATAAAAAGAATGTATAATCATGAAAATGACTTAAAATAATTATCGGACTTTGTTCATTTCATAATATATAAGATATTATTTTATGTTTATACGTTCTTTCTATAGATACAAATATTTGCATCTATAAAAAGAACGTATAAACATAAAAAATGGCTTAAATAATTGTTGGACTTTGTCCATTTCAAAAGTTATATATATATATATATATATATATATATATATATATATATATATATATATATATATATATATATATATATATATATATATATATATATATATATATGCGTTGAAAATAGTCCAGCATTTAGAACTGAACAGTTAGACTACACGGTATATATAAAGTTTCGATGGTATCTGTCTATTAGGCTCAGACATATTTGTGTATGTTCAACACCCACAGAGTGGTTTATACTGCAACTGTGCTGAGTAAAACTTAGTTCGGATTGAAGCTTGTTATCAAGCGTAATCAACAATCTGAACAAGGCCAGGACGCTTAATTGTATCTCCAATAGATTTTTCCACTCTAAAATCCATTATTTTTGGGGGTTTTCTGCTGATTTTGTTACAATTCTGACCTTCGTTTTTCTCTTCCTGTCCTTGCTTTTAGCTTACTTCACTTATTCCACCTTTCGATTTCGGTCTCCACCTTTTTCCCTATCTTTTCGTTTTGCTTTCTCTCGTCGTCACACTTTTCTCGTCGCAACTACCATTTCCATCCGCTCTTTCCTTTCACTGCTCTTCATATTTCAGTCCCTTATTTGACATTACTCCCTTATTTATCCCTTTCAGAAATGCCAACATTCCCATTAACCAACTCTTTCTTTACTCCTCTTCTTTTCAATATGGCCGCTTTCCCATGATGCCATGCGACTAAGCAAACTAAGCAATGCGTATTTTAGCCTCAGACAAAGTAAAAATTTGATAGACGCAACTTCTGTTTGGTATTTCACAGTATTCCGCTGGCAAATTTCGCCCCTCTGCCAATAACTGGGCATACGCCAGGGCCAGAATTTCTCTTCCTTAAAGGCAAAATCATGCGACAAACACGCCATAAGTTTGGCCGACATTTTTTTTTTATTGTTTATTCTTCTTCAAATTGGGTGCCTCCATCTCTTACATATGTCTGTTTATCTGCTTCACTTATTCGTTTCTATGTTTTCGGGTCTGGTTTTAACTATAAATCTATCTTCTCTATGCGT
Source organism: Acanthosepion esculentum (assembly GCA_964036315.1). Taxonomy (NCBI): domain Eukaryota; kingdom Metazoa; phylum Mollusca; class Cephalopoda; order Sepiida; family Sepiidae; genus Acanthosepion; species Acanthosepion esculentum. Next base: position 11,115,112 of record OZ038501.1, on the reverse strand, counting down.
CAATCGATTTAGAAACCTATCCATAGGCATCTGTATATGTATTTATTTTGCGTACCCACAGGTACAGAATACAAGACATTTATTTGGCTGCTGTCAGTTGCCAAATAATTATACCATTACCCTCTCTCTCTCTCTCTTATTCTCTCTCACTCTTTCTCTCTGCCTTTCACTTTCTCACTCTCGCTCTCTCTTTCTCTCACTCTCACTCTCTCTCTCTCTCTCTCTCTCTCTCTCTCTCTCTCTCTCTCGTTGCTGCAGGCATCATGTTCTACCCTCGGTTCTGTCTTTCCTGGATTTCGCTTGCCTACCACTGGGTAAGAAAATATGATACTAACGTCTTCTGTTATATCGGCTATCTCCACACAGGAATATGCGTTTCTTCTCACTATCATCAAACATCATGGTGGGCCCTTGAAACCATAGGGATTATTTTGTATACCAATGGGTAAAAATATTACACAATGTCTTCTTGATATTCATAGATTCCGTAGCGGCATCAAAATGGTTAATGTCAAGGAAAGTAATGGCGACGAGTTGATTTCCGCTTCCTGTATAGTCTGTTACATTCGCTTTTACACAAAAGGCATAATTGACTTGTTTTGTTTTTTTACGTTTCATCAACCTTGTACAAGTTATTTAAAGGCAGAAAATATGTTTATATTGTCAGAACTTCTTGGAGATAATAATTTGGTGATAGAAGACCTACTATTTAACCCATAGCTGCTGGAGGAGATGCGTTCTGTTCATACCTTTCCCACTTTGTGTCGCGTTAGAAGGTTCTTCTCGTCGGAGTCCATCTTTCAAATCTACAAGTCAACCATTCGTCCTTGCATGGAATACTGCTGACATATATAGTCTGGTGGTCCCGCTGTTCATTTTGAGGTTCTAGACAAAATCCAGAGAGAGATATGCAACATGATTGGTCCTGATCTGGCATACCGTCTACAGTCACTTTCTCACAGACGTGATGTGGTTTCCCTCTGTCTTTTCTACAAATATTTTCATGGCAACTGCTCTGAGGAGCTACTTTCACTGGTGCCGCAACTGCGTGACTTTAAGCGTGCTACTAGGTTGGCATCTCGGTCCCACCCTTTCACTGTCGAAACAGTTAAATGTAACCGCCTCTTCTACTCCAACAGCTTCTTTTATCACACCTCCCATCAGTGGAACTCCCTATCACTTGCCTCACCGATCGCTATAATCTTCAAATATTCAAATATTCAAATGTAATGTCAATCGACATCTTCTGATGCCTTGACCTTGATCCCTGTCCTTCTCTTTATCCTTTTCCCAAACACTCCACTTTACTCTTACTTCTCACTCTCTGTAAGCCCTTGCATGCTAGTGGCACTCCTGTCTTGCTTGGGGCACCAGTGAAACTCCTTAAAATCAGCTTCAAAATTGGGTCTTCATAAGTCGCATGATACGTGTATATATTTGTGTGTGTCTTTGTGTGCATGTACCTGGTATATTTGTGCAGCAGTTTGAAATGCGTTAAAAACAATAGAATATATATATATATATATATATATATATATATATATATATATATATATATATATATATATATATATATATATAGTCTTAAAATGTGCTATATTTATAGGATAAAGTGCTCAATATCATAGATAGAGCGTGTGTAAATATAAAAGTGAACATAGAAGTCAACACTTAGAGGCGACAGTCTGTTTCATGCTAGATGTAATCGTCTGGCCACGCGTGATAGCTGATAGCTCTAATCTTCCAATATTCAAATATAATGTCAATCGACATCTTCTGATGCCTTGACCTTGATCCCTGTCTTTCTCATTATCCTTTTGCCAAACACAGTCTTTACTCTTACTCTCACTCTCTGTAACCTCTTGCGTGCTAGTGGTACTCCCGCCTTCCTTGGGGTGATTTACTTAAAAAAAAATGAGCGTAACGAATTCGATTGAAATGAGAACTCGGCTCTCCATTTACCAATTTCGAACGGTCAACATTTGCACCATATACAAGGTTATAGTATCTGGTATTCCCAAGCAGTCACCCATCTAGTTACTCACCAGATTCAACGTTGCTTAACTTCGGAGATCGAACTAGAATTGGTGTTTCAACGTGATGTGGCCGTGTGCCTAGAGAGCCATGATTTCATCTTCAGCTAACTGTGAGTTAAATAACACAGAATATTTCGCTGTCTTGCCTTGGATGGAAGCCAGTCTAGGAGAAAGATAATGAAATTCAAAATTATAGGTGAACCAGTGGGAAAGCACTCCACAATCTTTCCTATATAGCAATCCCATATATCAAAGAAAGGAAGCTGTGGACAACATTTTAAATAGATAGGGACAGAAATCTTTGCTTTTTTAAAAAATAAATACAAGACCGGAGAGCCAATGCAGAGTGTTAGTGAGCGAGGTTGTCAAGATGTAAGAGGAGAGAGTAGGGGTAAATTGCGATGATAGGTAGGATAGATAATGTTTGTCTCCAGAGGTTAAAATTGCAGTTTATCGGGAAGCCGGCTCTCAGAATTCTGTCCAACAAAGTAACCTTTCTAAAATAAACAGACGGATATAGGCAGATATGTATAGACTGCGAGAGATAAGTATGAAAAGACTAGATAGATAGATAGATAGATGGATAGATAGATAGATAGATAATGAACACCTTGAGACAGATAATGAACAGACAGTGATAGATAGATAGATAGATAGATAGATAGATAGATAGATAGATAGATAGACAAACAGATAGATAGATAGATAGATAGATAGATAGATAGATAGATAGATAGATAGATAGATTTCTATTTCAAAGCATTTCAAAAAGCAGAGAACTGAATAAAGAATGTGAAGGTGTAGAATACTACCATAAAGCGAAACTTGACGCAGGCGGACACAACATTTTCTCTAAATCTTTTCAAGTGTACTTTTCCCATGATGCCTCATTCATCAGGCCGCCACTTACAGACAAGCGAACCTAAGATTCCATTAGCCTCCACCATTATGCAAATAGGCGGTATTCAAAGTATTTTTCCCACATTAGAGAGGTCGAGCATCTCCTTATAATGTACCGACTTCACATTTCCGACACTTTCAAACCACTCACTTCTCCTAATCCGACTCTGTCAACTTACACCACCGCTCTGTGTCATCAAAATTCATATTATGGATTTCTATCCACTACAATTTTTTCTTCTTCTTCTTCTTCTTCTTCTTCTTCTTCTTCTTCTTCTTCTTCTTCTTCTTCTTTTTCTTCTTCTTCTTCTTCTTCTTTTTCTTCTTTTTCTTTTCTTCTTCTTCTTTTTCTTCTTTTTCTTTTCTTCTTCTTCTTCTTCTTCTTCTTCTTCTTCTTCTTCTTCTTCTTCTTCTTCTTCTTCTTCTTCTTCTTCTTCTTCTTTCTACATTTACCTTCCTACATATACATCTTTCTCTTACCTTCATTTCCGCCCCTTCATTTCATAATTCCTATTCTCCCTTATCTTCTTCTTTTTGTCCTCCTCCTCCTCCTCCTCCTCCTTCTCCTCCTCTTCTTCTTCTATATTTCTCTTCTTAAATCTACACTACAACCTTTCTTCTCTGGATTCTCCTCCTTCCTCTTCCTTTCTACTTTCTTTCCTCATCTTAGTCTCCCTCCTTTTCTCTTTCTTCTTCACCCACTCTTCATTCCATCCTTTTACTCCTCTCCTTCTTCTTCTTCTTCTTCTTCTTCTTATTATTATTATTATTAATATTATTATTATTATTCTTTTTAAGCATTCTACATTTCTCCTCCCACCATTTTCGTTTCATATTTTTTCTCTGGCTTCTCCCCCTCTTCCTCATCCTCCTTTTTATTCTTCTTTTTCTTCCTTTATTTTTTCTTTTCTCTTTGTATTTCTCTTACATTTTCCTTTCTTCCTCTTTCCATTTCTTTTTCTTTCATTACCTTTCTTTTTTCTTTCTCCCTGCTTTATTTTTAATTCTTCATTTTTTATTTCGTTCCTGTTTTGCCTTTCTTTTCCTTCCTTACTTTTTCTTTCTTTCGTTTTCTTCCTTTATTTTTCTTCCTTTCCTTTTATTTCTTTTTCTTTCTTTCTTCCTTTCTTTTTCTTTCTTTCATTCCCTTCCTTTCTTTTTCTTCCTTTCTTTTTTCATTCTTTCTTCCCTTCTTCTTTCTTTCTTTTTTTTCTTTATCTTTCGTTTTTCTTCCTTCTTCGATTTTTCACTCTTTTTGCTTCCTTTCTTTCTTTCTTTCTTTCTTTCTTTCTTTCTATCTTTCTTTCTTTCTTTCTTTTCTGTTCGTTCTTTTTTTCTTCCTTTCTTTCATTTCAAATTTCATTGTTTCTTTTGATTCAACCTTACTTTATGGATTTTCACATAGTTCGTCATAAGGTCCAATCGACGGGATAAGAGTAAAATGAACACTGGAAGATTATGTTGCGCCAATATTTCAAGTCTTGGTGCCCTGATTCTGCCTACTTTAAGACTCAACATTCGAAATTTTGGATTTCTCTCCTGTATAGCCAAGTGGTATCACAGTAATAGGCGCAACTATCTAAACCACGTCTTTTTTTCTTTTTTGGTGAGAAATGCATATTTCTCGATTTTCTTTTCGCCTATTTTATTTTTCTCGTCATACTTCTCTTATTTGACGAATTCTTTCTTTCTTTTTTTATTGTGTTCGTTCGGTTTTGGCTTTCGGGTAAAGCATACACCTTTTTTCTGCGTGATGGCAAACATTCGACATACCCATAGCTTCCAAAACGCACTGCACTCCATCCAGCAAGGCTTCCAAGCGAGAGACCGGGACAGCAGAATGAGCAGATTTAAGTTTCCTGCCCGAGTCCTTAGTCGATTTAAGCTGGTGACTACAATGTAAATAGCAAAGCAAATCTTCACTAATGCGTTTCTCACTAAATGGTTGCCAAATAAATTGATTCGAGATTTATGATAGAAAATTTGCCTTGGAGCAAGCGCGACTTAGATTTTAGATTTTTCCACGCGATTATTTCTCCCTCTCACTCTATATACTGGGCAAAGTTTATATATATACATACATATAAAGATATATATATATATATATATATATATATATATATATATATATATATAAAGACATTTTGATGTTTAACATTCTTTTTATAGATACAAGTATTTAAGTAAATGCTTTGTTTATAATAAACAGTATTAAATAACATTTACCGGCCTGAATGTCCGAGAAATTTTCATAGAAAATATTCGTCCTAAGACAGGATTCGAACCTGTATCCTGTACAGAACTGTTATATGGCCTGACGTGCCTTTTAACCGATTCGGCCACAGAGGATCGTTCGGTTGGCAAGGTCGAATTTACTTCTTATAAACTTCAATCTTCCATGAATCTTTCACGTACATTTATAGCTTAGACTGGAATGTAGTAATTGATGTAGGCAAGTGTATTGCTTAATAGCAATACAGAACCGGTCCCTCAATTTATGTCAAACAGAATTGGATATGAATACAAGTGATGAATATTTCTTGGCCTGGTCCACTTACCAAAATCTGGCTAAATGACAACAGGACATTTTATTGTCATCTTCATCGTAATGGGTACTTTTCACCACACAAAAGTATACAGAATTTTTAGTCGGGGGGGGGGTCAGTTAATTACTTTATTACAATGTAGAACTAATCCCCCTTTTTACGTCCAAGAGAAATGTCTACTAATACAACAAAAGAGACAATATGACCACATGAGTAAACACCAGAATTTTTTTAAAATACAAATGAGAAAAGTTCTACATTTTTTGACTTCATCATCGTAATGGCTACTTTTCACCACGCCCTAGTATGATTTTTAGCGAGGGGAGTGAGTTAATTACTTTATCACGATGTAAAACTGATCCCTCATTTTATGTCCAGGAGAAATATATTCTAATACAACAAGAGAGATAATCGCCCAGTCGGCTAGGGATTCAGAATACGTCGACTGCAGCTCTGCAGATTGGTAAGACCCCTCCCCAACCACCAAATGAGGCGTCCGGGGTAAGACGATAAACTATACATCCAACAGCAACGCTTTTCATCAGGATGTTTTGAGGAGCTTGGAACCCTCTTAATTGCTGATGTTCCCCTTTCTACCCTGACCCAGAGTGGTAGCACCTGTTACGGACCCAAACTGGGGTCAAAGTGTAAAAATGGATTTTAATACCATCAATACATTTTTGCAAAAATTTATTGCTAGCAATGCATTAATAGAAGTAATGTATTTCTGGAAAAAAAATTACCAGAAATTCATTTTTGAAGGAAAAAAATTACCAGCAATATATTTTGGAAGAAAAATAAGTTATTACCAGCAATCCAATTTGTGAAAAAAATATTAGCAGCCACACATTTTTTTTTAAATATTGCCAGCAATAAAAATCTTGCCAGTATTAAATAACCCATTGAGGTGTTGATATGCCGTAAAACAAACCAAACCAAATCAAACCAAGAGAGAAAATGTGACCAAATTATTAAACACCATATTTTTTTAAATTCTTTCTTGATCACGCCGAAAATCTTTCAGCACATTCAGGAAACTTGTAACTACTGAGGGAACAGTTCATTATTTATTAACAATATAGAGGCGATCTCCCAGTTTATCTGTCCTAGGTAAGACGATAAACTACTTCCAAGAGCAATGCCTCTGATCAAGAGGTTTTGAGAAGTGTAGTACCACCTCTTAATTGCTGGTGTTCCCAGGTCCACCCTGAACCTGGGTGGTATCACCTGTTATGGTCCCTGCTATGGGCAAATAGTTAACCCCAAAACTCAGGTAAAAAGCATTAGGAAAGTGTCAAAATCGGTTTTAATTCCAGAAATAATTTGTAGAAAATTAGTAACAGAAATAAAATTTTTGAAGAAAAAAATAACTATTACTAGCAATACATTTTTGAAAATAATATTACCAGGAAAAAAAGCCGTCGGCATGAAATGACCCATTGAAGTTGATATGCCATAAACCAAACCAAACCAAACTTTCACTTTATGTCTAGGATATTTGTAGATTAATACAAGAGAGAGCTAAGAAGGCCTAATGGTGATATAGACGTTTCCTTACGAGGAAAAAGTTTGACATTCATTGAACGAACAGCCGGTACTGTTTTCGGCTGGAATTTATACAGTCTTACTATTAAAATAACATTTTTTAGGAAAACAGATCTCGCCAACCCAGTAGCGTGTATCGCTCTTTCCAGTATTGATGGATGTTTCCGTTCGAACATTCTATTTGAAGTCGTGTGGAATGTTAACTTTATTGTGTTATTATTTTTTCTTCGAGTTACAAGTGCTATCCTTTTTAGCTGTTGCCACAGTTGGTAGTCCTCAGGTTATGTGGTTTATGCTGTTTGGTACAGTTCATTACGATTCTGTAGCGCCAGTCCACAACGTTCAACGAAGAATGATCTTTTGACAGCGGAATGAGTACAATATATCCCGTATATTCAAGTTCGAAAATGCCGTGAAGATTTTTTTTCAGCATTTCACCCCAAAGCAAAGCGGGAGTGGCACTAGCACGCAAGGGGTTACAGAGAGTGAGAGCAAGACCAGGGGGGTGAGGAAAAGATATAGAGAAGGACGGGCATCAAGATCAAATCATCTGAAGATGTCAATTGACATTACATTTGAATATTTGAATATTATAGCTATCAGTGAAGCCAGTAAGAGGAATAGAGTTCCACTTTCGTGACGTGAGAGAGAAGAAGCTGTTGGAGTAGAAGAGGGGGTTACATTTACCTGTTTCGACAGTGAAAGCATGAACCGAGATGCCAACCTAGTATCACGCTTAAAGTCATGCAGTTGCGGCACCAGTGAAAGTAGCTCCTCAGAGCAATTGCCATGAAAATATATGTAGAAAAGACAGAGGGAAGCCACATCACATCTGTGAGAAAGTGGCTATAGAAGAGATGCCAGATCAGGACCTATCACATTGCATATCCGTTTCTGGATTTTGTCTAAGAACTCGAGATAGTTGAGCCAGATCGACAGACTGTCGAAGAAGGGCGGAGAGCACAACGGCCGAAACGTTGGGAGTATAGTATCAGAGTCGAGGACATTAGTAAGACTGTAAATAAATTTAAATAAATGCAGTGAACTTGCTGAGAGACATGACGACCTCTTCTTGAACGGACTTGTAATAAGAATAAGTAGGAACACGGAGGAAGTTTTGTCTTCTTTGTCTATAGAGGTAAACCGATTTTCGAGATACCATGTCGCTGTGTTTGTACTCAAATTCATTTAAGTTGACTAGCGCATCGAAATTGTTGAAAATACGTTTCTTTCAAATCATCAATAAATTTTAAAGATCTTAACAGAAGAACCAGTTATCAACCTACATGATTTAAACCCTAGAATTGTAAAATCGAAGATAGATCGATATGCATGGGTCGAAAGCATCAAAAAGGATGGTAAGTTTTGATTATAGGAGAATAAAAAAAGTGATCGATTAAATTGAAGAGGGAAATTTGAGGTTGCTTGTAAAGAAAAATTAAAAGTTTCATTTTCGTTTTTTTTTGTTTTGTTTTTTTTGTTGCTTTGCCTTTTTTTTCTCTCCATTTCGTTTCAGTTTGTTTTTCGTCTTCACATTTTTTGTTTTGTTTCGTTTTACAACTTCTTTCTGTTTCTGAACGTGAATGGAGAATGGCGGTTAGAGTAAAGATCAATTTCGAGTTTCGATCTGCAAGAGTTTGGCGAAGAAGAAAAAAAAAACTTTTGACTAAGTGAGAGAATGTGTTTTCTCGTTTGTTTTCGGCTCTTTTATTTTTAGTTCCAATCGAATCAAGAAAATAAAAAAAAGGAAAAAAAACGAGAGGAAAAATGAAGTCGTGGAAAGGGAGTAGACGAGATGAGAGATACAACAACAACAACAACAATAATAATAATACCCAAATGCTACACAAGGCGTGGCTCTCCTGGCTTCTAAATTTAACTGGTTAGGGGTGATAACAAATTCTTTCACTTGGCGAAATAAGATAGGCTCGAATAAATATCCAGTTCAGTTTTCTTTTGCCACTTTCCTAATCTTAACCGGTTGGGCATCTCCTCTGGACTCAGATTCACAGTGCATATCTGTTCATGAGTGAGAGGAGGGGGTGGAGAATCATATCTGGATACCGAAACGTTTAGCCAATAGAAAGTCACTCAAGATGGAGGATTATTGGATAAGGTGCGTGACTGTGGAGGAATTGGGAAGTGAAGATGATGAGGATAAGGAAGATACCCAGGACTGGGCCTTTGCTTTGAAGAGTTTAAGATACTAGTGTAAAGGGAATCATACTATTCAGCGAAGTACCAGTTCTTCAAAAAGTATTGTCTAATGCAGTGATTCTCAAACAATCTGATATGACGCACCGGAAATTTTTTTCGCAATGTAGCATGTACCTGAAATATTTCGTGGTAATATTAATTTAAACCGGAAACGATATATATGTAAGGAATATAATGAAAGGTGACTATTTTTTATCTTACATTCATTTTGCAAAAAATAACCGGAAACGATATATATGTAAGGAATATAATGAAAGGTGACTATTTTTTATCTTACATTCATTTTGCAAAAAATAACCGGAAACGATATATATGTAAGGAATATAATGAAAGGTGACTATTTTTTATCTTACATTCATTTTGCAAAAAATAACCGGAAACGATATATATGTAAGGAATATAATGAAAGGTGACTATTTTTTATCTTACATTCATTTTGCAAAAAATAACCGGAAACGATATATATGTAAGGAATATAATGAAAGGTGACTATTTTTTATCTTACATTCATTTTGCAAAAAATAACCGGAAACGATATATATGTAAGGAATATAATGAAAGGTGACTATTTTTTATCTTGCATTCATTTTGCAAAAAATAACCGGAAACGATATATATGTAAGGAATATAATGAAAGGTGACTATTTTTTATCTTACATTCATTTTGCAAAAAATAACCGGAAACGATATATATGTAAGGAATATAATGAAAGGTGACTATTTTTTATCTTACATTCATTTTGCAAAAAATAACCGGAAACGATATATATGTAAGGAATATAATGAAAGGTGACTATTTTTTATCTTACATTCATTTTGCAAAAAATAATTCAATATAAAATGTAAGTAAAAAAAAATAGACAATTTATTAACAAAACACAAAAATGATATAACCTTAATCTTTACAAATAACACCGTAGCATGGCCTGAACACTGGGTGCGTACCGGTAGATGATGGTACGCGTGCCAGCACCGGTCCGCGGACCACCTCTTTCAGTAGCACTGGTCTAATGTGGTTTATACTTGAGGATTAGACATTTAAGTAAACATGTAGGTATCTGATGCATCTACAAGGTCATGCGATGCATTTAACAAAGAAAGAGGTATTCAAGTCGACAAAGGAAATTCTCGAGACTGAGGAAAAAAACGCCTGAGATAGATTGAGCAGAAGGTTTTAAGCGACTTGATGATATTTCTAAAAGGCCCCCATATGCAAGGACACGCGCTGCTTTTATCAAAGGGTGAGCTATTCAAGTGGATTTACGAACATCTCGATATTTAGGAAAACCATTCGAGTGAGACCGATTGTGTAGACTATATTACCCATTCTGAAATTATTTCAAATTGGCCCAGACCTGCAAGGGCATGAGCTGATTTTATCAAAGGTTGAGGTATTCAAATCGACTTAGGAACATCTCGATAATTACGAAAATCATCCGTCTGAGAGTTATGAGCAAACGGTGTTAACCAACCTGAAGAAATTTCTAATTGCCCCCCCCCCCACCTGCAAAGTCATGCTTTTATCATAGGATGGGGTATTCAGGTAGACGTAGGAATATCTCGATACTTAGAAAATCAATCCGTCTGAGATATCTTGAGCAGAATGTGTTAATCGACTTGATGATATTTCTAATTGCCCTCTGTCTGCAAGGTCATGCGCAGCTTTTATCATAGGATGGGTTATTCAGGTCGACGTAGGAATATTTCGATACTTAGAAAATCCATCCGTCTGAAATATCTTGAGCTGAATGTGTTAAACGGCTTTTTCTAATTGGCCCCCATCTGCAAGGTCGTCCGCTGCATTTCTAAAAGGATGGGGTATTCAGGTCGACGTATGAATATCTCAATACCTAGACAATCCATCCCTCTTGAGCAGAATGTGTTAAAGGAATTGATGATATTTCCAATTGGCGCCCATCTGCAATGTCATTCGCAGCTTTCATCATAGGATGAAGTATTCACGTTGACGTAGGAATATCTCGATACTTCGACAATCCATTCCTCTAAAACAGCTTGAACAGAATGTGTTAACCGTCTTGATGATTTTTCAATTGGCACACATCTGCAAGGTCATGCGTAGCTTTCATCATATTATGGGATGTTCAGGTCGACGTAGGAATATCTTGATACTTAGACTATACATCATTCTTAGACAGCTTGAAGAGAATGTGTTAAAGGAATTGATGATATTTCCAATTGGCCCCCATCTGCAAGGTCATGCGCAGCTTTCATCATAGGATGGAGTATTCAGGTTGATGTAGGAATATCTCGATACTTCGACAATCCATCCGTCTAAAACAGCTTGAGCAGAATGTGTTAACCGACTTCATGATAATTCTAATTGGCGCCATTCTGCAAGGTCATGCGCAGTTTTTATCAAGTTTGATATATTCCAGTCGATTTAGCAACATCTCTATACTTAGGAAAAACTTACCTCTGTGACAGCTAGAGCTGACTGTGTTATCCGACATGTTGATATTTCTAATTAGCCCCCCCCCCCATCTACACGGCCATGCGCTGTTTTTATCAAAGTATGAGGTAATAACGTCGACTTGGGAGCATTTCGATACTTTAAAATCCAGACTTTGAGCAGGCTATTTTATCAATGATGAGATATTCAAGTCGAATTAGGTATATCTCTATACTTAGAAAAACCCTATATCTGTGAAAGCTGGAGCATACTGTGTTATCCGACATGATAATATTTCTAATTTTCCCCCATCTGCAAGGTCATGCGCAGCTTTTATCAAAAGATTAGCTATTCAATTTCGACTTAGGCAGATGTCGTTACTTAGGAATTACTAGTATTTCTAAGTCCTGTGAAAATAGTGATCCGAGGAAATATTGAATATTAACTCTTATCTTTACAATTTAATGAAATGTGGTCATTTTTCTTTTCTTCTGTGCTTTCAAGAGCCTTTGGTCAACGCCCTCCACAACTTCCTATTTGTTTTAGCTCTTAGTAAAATTTTATTGTTTACCCTTTCTACCACCCACGTTCTGCCATTTGTACACATCTCATCATGTTGGTGGCCCATTTCTATCTTCTGCCAACTTTGCCTTTGATGTTTCGTGAGTGTAAAATTCTCCATGCCTTTCTTCCGCATTATGTGTCCTAGTTATTTCCACTGTCATCTCTATCCTGGCCAGGAAAGCAAATTTTTTCAACCTACCCCCGCCAGGATATCAAATCTAGTCAACTCATTCCCTCCACCTCTCTCTCTGGTAAATCATGTCTCTCCACAGGTTCTCTTTTCTTTATTATCTGTGATTTACCATAGATTCTTGTTAAAGAATCTTGATCTTGAATTCTCCAAGACAAGGCGATCATGTTTTATCTTCCTAATAATCGTCATTTCCGACGAGCTATTCATATCACAAACCTCATTGATTATTAATATTTTCACGGTATTTCTCTACCTTGAGTGGTTCTCGAGCATTTTATTATATGACTCTTCGCTATTACCACTATTTATATTCGGACTATTGTCCACATCTTTGCTGTTGCTTTCACAACGTTTCAGCCGTTGCGTCATAGGGCCTTCCTCTTGGGTGAATTCATCCAGATACCATACAGGGAATTCTGAACGGAATAATAGATATATAGGTATTTATCAGGGTGCCAAAATCGCAACCCGATGCGACACAAGGTCGACGTTTAAATTGAGTTTAACGGCCATACGGTGCCGAAAAGTACACAAGCCAGCTTAGGCACTTTCCCTTTTGGGGACGCCTCAATAAACTCAGCCCCTTCCCGAGGGTGGCATACGGCATGGCAGGAAATTCCCCCTGGGGCTTGGAAAAATATGAATAACAACCAAAGCCCGGGATCGCAAGGAGGTATATAGCGATATTATCTTGTATTTATTTTAAGTACTGCTCGTACCAGGGATTGAACTGACAACCACTACGTCGCCAACTTCATGAACCGACGCTTTAATCTACGAGGCCAACGTCTTCAAGCGAACATCATTAAAAAGACTGTAAAGATGTACTGCCTGGGGGAAGACTCACTGAGGCTTGGGCTGAATATTAGAAGAATATGAATCCCAGGAAAATGCTTGGGATCGCGGGTATATATATATATATATATATATATATATATATATATATATATATATATATATATATATATATATATATATATATATGCACATTTCATTGAAATGTGCATGAAAGAAGGATTGCTGCCTAAATACACAAATATATATATATATATATATATATATATATATATATATATATTGTCATCCACAGACAGACTGTTTCGCTGTATCACAGCTCATCAGTGTGGCTAGACGTCCGGTTGCCTCTGGCTAGAATCGAAAACCGGCTGAATTCGCGTCAGTCGGAAATTTTACCCTGAAGCCGTTGGCGCACGGCAGAGAAGAAGGTGAATTTAAGCGTATTTATTTCTAGACAAACACACAGTGACTGAGAGAACTCGATTCGATTTACCGAAGAGTCTTGCATTATTAGCCGTAATAGTCACTGTTTACAAACCCATACATCCTCCCCAGAGAGCTCAACCGAAATAAATTTTTCCGGAGCATATATATTGTCATCCACAGACGGACTGTTTGGCTGTATCACAGCTCATCAGTGTGGCTAGACGTCCGGTTGCCTCTGGCTAGAATCGAAAACCGGCTGAATTCGCGTCAGTCGGAAATATATATTATTCCAAGGTCTGTATAGGCAGCTCTAAATAGAGTCTGCCCAAAATTGGCCTTCTGGCAAAATAGTACTCCATGCCATAATAATGACAGAGCATTTGAATATTAATTCAATAACCAGGTAGGCAATAACTGGCTCCTAATTAAGTTTCATGCGCTTGCAGACAATCTTCAGGTAACCAGAATATATATATATATATATATATATATATATATATATATATATATATATATATATGGGGATATCGTCTAGTGCTTATTTTAGTACTGTTCGACCCAGTGATTAGACTCACAAACACTATGTCACCAAATTAAGAAATCAAAGCGTTTATCCTCTCGGTCATTTTACCTTATAGACTTTGCAACCTTAAACCTAACCTGCCTGATGGTTAATGCTGCTGCTGCTACCCGTCATGTAATGATTGCTGCTTAATCTTGTGATAACAACAATAAAGATGAGGAGAGTAGTCTGAATATGAATACTGTGAATAATGATAATTCCTCATCTCAGAAAATCAGACAGAGAAGAGTCTTCGTATCTAAAAATCTGTACGAAACACAAATTCTGAGCAAGAAAGTTAAAAAAAAAAAAAAAAAGTAACAAACAGAAATCTATAAAATCACAAATTGTGAAAAATGTCGTTACTGGAAATATTTTCTGAAATATCCCCAGTTATTTAAAGATTTTATTTCATATATTTTGACGCGATTGACCAAGAATATATGACGATGAGAAATTCGAAGTAATATTTGATTCAATAAATGCATAATTTAAATCCGTGATTTGTTATTGGGGTCAAAGACTCCAGTCTGCCTTCTGCGGGAATTAGCTAAATTCTTGCCCGCAGGCCGGCTTTCCAACTCCTAATGATCATCTAGAGAAATGCGTTCTTATCTGCATTCCCTCAGGTTGTAGCAGAGATAATAACCGTGGAATATGGAGACGACAATTGTACCGTTATTATCAAGGTGAGTGAAACCGTTTTGGCAAATGCATAGGAAGAATTAGAAATCTGACCATCTGCGAAAATACTGAAGGAAGTCTTGGAAAATCTTGCTGTCTTCAATGAAAACAGATAGTCCGATTAATGTGAAAACTCAATGAATAGATACATTGAAGTGATCTGCTGCCTCTTTGATGACTTCCAGTATGTGCCAAGTCCTCTCAGGTTGAAGGAGACCATGGCTCGCCACAACTTCCACAGTTTGTCACAGTTCTGCTATAATTCGTACATATATTTAAATAGCTTAAATGTCTTCTTCCCCAGCATCCGTTGCTTGCCATATATCCTTTGAGTGTTAAGTTCTCCAAGCCGTCTTTGTACTTGCTTTCTGCCATCCATTCAATACAAACTCAAGAAGTTTACTGTCTATATCCACTTCTTCACTTGGTTTCAATGTGACTTTGGAGTGTTAAATTCCCTAAGCTCTCTTTCTTCATCATGTATCTGTGAAATTTCACTTTTCTGTCGTGAGTTTTTAAAGTGTTCTTGCTGTTCCTGTTTTACTCGTTAAAAAAGTAGACCCTATATTCCGCCGGCGGTAGATGGCGCAAATCGCAATAATTTCATTGTTGAAACTTCCCCACGTGTGACACAGGCAGATTGTTTTTTTTTCATTATTTAATCCTCTCTAGACTGATTCCCAATCAAAGGTAGAGTGTCTAGTCTGCTATGCGAATTAACCCACAGATGTTTGTGTGGGCGAGAAATGTGGACCTTTTCAAAGTGGATTTGTACGAAAGTGAACTTTAAGACCTAGGTCAGAATTCGAATTTGGCGAACTATTATTCCAAGTTACCTCACACAATTCCTCGTTGCTACAACATCATGTTAAAATCAACGAAAATAACACGGAGAGTATTGGAACATGATCGGCTAGGACAATATATTCATTGGTATGTATGTTTGAACTATGATATCAAAGTTCCGGATACAATAGATCAAACTAGTCATCGTATCCACCTTAGAACAAAAATCGTAGTCACCGTAACTTGTCAAGGAGATCAAATATAGTAATCGCTTGAGGAAACACTGTACAGGAGTGCAAGCCAAGTCATCGTAACCTGGCCAGGTGACCACAAATAGTCATCCTATACAGGCGGAAAGAGCAAATATAATCATGCAATCTGGACAGGAACCAAATTCTAGTTATAGTATCCAGACGAAGAAAGCAAGTCATGTCATCGTTTCTAGGCAAGAAGACGAGCCAAGTCATCATATCCAAGAAAGGAGAGTAAGGCTGGCCAGGAGATCAAATCTAGTCATTGTATCCACCTTAGGAGAAGAATTGTAGTCACCGTAACTTGTCAAGGTGATCAAATATAGTCATCGCTTCTAGGCTTGAAGAAACACTTACTCATCGTATCCTGTACAGGAGTGCAAGACAAGTCATCGTAACCTGGCCAGGTGACCAAACCTAGTCATCATATATAGGCGAGAAGACCAAATATAGTCATCCTATCTCGCCAGGAGACAAAATCTAATTATAGTATCCCGAGGAAAAAAGCAAGTCATGTCATCGTTTCTAGGCGTGAAGACGAACCTAGTCATCATATCCAAGAAAGAAGATTAAGACTGGCCAGGAGACCAAATTATAGGCATCGTATACAGGCATGGAGAACAAATCTAGTCATTGTATCCAGGCGAGGGAACGAAATCTACTGATCGTATCCAGGCGAGAACAAGTCTACTGATCGTATCCAGGCGAGGGAACAAAATCTACTGATCGTATCCAGGCGAGAACAAATCTAGTCATCGTATCCAGGCGAGGGAACGAAATCTACTGATCGTATCCAGGCAAGAACAAATCTAGTCATCGTATATATATATATATATATATATATATATATATATATATATATATATATATGATCGACTCTGTCGTCGAATTCGACGTATGAGGGTCAGGCAGATCAGTTCATAGAAACTGAAAGCCCAACACCGACACATGAGATTTGATTATAGTGATGAAGGCTTTGTGCAGGGCCATCCACACTTTTTGGAGGGACGAATACAGGGACCTGGTGCAGCGAATGCCACAAGGTCCCCAAACGACCCTCCGCAGGTTTTGAATTCAGAGTTGTCCTTCTCCTAGACCAGTTGCCATCCAAGGCTATAGAACCCAGTCTGTCCTGCTATATATATATATATATATATATATATATATATATATATATATATATATATATATATATATATATGTGTGTGTGTGTGTGTGTGTAATTTGCACAAGTGTTATGCTGGCCTGGATAGTCTCTCTAGATCAGAGCATCAAATCTTCTCATCGTATCCAGGATATGACATCAGATCTAGTTATCTTAGACAAGGAAAAGAGACTCTGCCAGAATGCACATTTTACCGTTGAAGCAGGCAAAGTGTTTGACGGAGATAGTAATTTTTTCCAAGGTGGCTGCTCTAACCATGATGAATTAGCCAGTTTATTACTGCAAAGAAAGGAGTATATTTGAGAGAGAAGATGAATGTCGCTACCAAAAATACTATTAAGAAAGTTGATACAAAAGAGTGGGAAGGTGGTGAGAGTTTAGGTAAAGGAGTTTTAAAAAGATCTGCTGACTTGCGGTTCCCAACGACGTCCGTCATAGTCATGTCTTGAGTGCAAGTGATAATAGGAGGGAGGTTTCTCACAGAGGAAATGTCTGCAAAAGCGAAATCAGACGATCGTGTTGCAGAAAGCTACGTGAGTAAAGGGTTAAAGAAGACAGGGATGAAGCTCTCAAGAGAAGGAATGGTGTAGGGAAATTATAGAAAATCGTTACAAAAAGTTCGAAAAAGGAAAAAGAGTTAGATGAAGAGAGGGAGAAAATTTAGACTAGAAAAAAATTGTAGATAGAAAAAGACTTAAGAAAGATAAGCGAAGAAAGAAAGAAAGAAAGAAAGAAAAAAGAAAGAAAGTGATGTGTGTTGAAAGAAAATGAAAAACAATAGTTTTGTTGAAAGAAAGAAAGAAAGAATGTCATTGGAAGAAAGAATGAATACGATTGTCCTTGAAATAAATTAAAATGAAAGAACGAATATGATTGTCATTTAAAGAAAGAGAGACAGTAATTAGTGTTGAAATAATGGAAAACTATAATAGTTACGTCGAACGAAAGAAAGAAAGAAAAAAGAAAGAAAGGAAGGAAGGAGAAAAATGATTACGATTGTCCTTGAAAGAAAGAAAGAAAGAAAGAAAGAGAGAAGGAAAGAAAGAACGAAAGAAAGAAAGAAAAAAGAAAGAAAGAAAATAGAAAGAAAGAAAACAGAAAGAAAGAAAGAAAGAAAGAAAGAACGAGAGTGATTAGTGTTGAAATTGTCGAATAATATTGTCATTGAAAGAAAAACGGAAAGAAAAAAGTGAAAGAAATAATGAACACAGTCGCTCGTGAAAGAAAGAAAGAAAGAAAGATAAAACGAAAGAAAGAAACAAAGAAAGAAAAAGTGTCATTGGGAAAATGAAAAAATTAAAGAATATGATTGCCATTGAAAGAAAAAAGAAAGACTAAATACGCTTTTCCTTGAACGAACGAAATAATGAGAGAAAGAAAAACGGAACGGAAGAAAAAAGAAGGAATGAATACAATTTATCTTGAAAGAAAGAAAGAAAGAAAGAAAGAATAAAAGAAAAAAGAATATGATTGTCATTGAGAGAAAAAAGAACGAATACTTTTGTCTTTGAAAGAAAGAAAGAAAGAAAGAAGGAAAGAAAAAAGGAAGAAAGAAAATATGATAAAAGAAAAGGAAGAACGAAGATGATTGCCATTGCAAGAAAGAAAGTGATTAGTGTTTATTTAAAGGAAAATAAATAATATATATATTTAAAGAAGCGAGGAAACAAACAAAAAATAGAATAAAATTGGTTTTCAATGAAACAAAAATACGAGTGATGGGAAAGAAAGAATTCAATTTTCATTGAAAGAAAGAAAGAAAGAAAGAAAGAGGAAACAACCGAAAATCCAAATCAAATAAAAGAAAGAAAAAAACACGGAAGTATTGGAAAGAGGAGAATGGAAAACTTGGCCCAAGAAATCGGACGCATATTATCGACATTTTAAGTCTAATTAAATCAATCAGAAATATCACTTTCCACGCAGCGCCTTCTCTTTTTTTATTGACCTGCTTTACTTATTGCACGCTTCTGCTATCTCTTCCCAATCATCACAACAAGTCTCGTCCCACGCTATTCGACAAAGCCCCGCCCTGTACCGCCCTCCGATTAACAAGCCCTAAATAACTACCAAGATCACGCAATAAGTGTCTCACAAACGTTGCCGCTGGGTACAAGTCTTTTCTTCCTATTTCTTGCACAGAGAGAAAAGGACAGGAATTGAAATGATTATGAATCGATTTCATTGTTCTAACGGCCATTGACTTATGGAACGGGGCACGTGATTTTCAAACATTTTTACTTGCCTTGTTTTTGTCACAAAACCAGATTTTAATTACGTTCACTGATTTTACTGTTATCCTAAATTTCGTTTAGAAACTGTCTTAAAACTGTCGAAATCTATTGTGTTGGGATTAGACAATTAATTAGTTGCTAATGGCAATCTGACATCATTTCACTTCGCAATACATTTTCATTTACATAGGATAATTCATACTTCTACACACACTCACACAAACATATTGTTTTACATTTCAGTGCCTATATATATATATATATATATATATATATATATATATATATATATATATATATATATATATACCCAAGTTTAGGATTGGTATATACGCAGTAAATTCCAATAACCAACAATTACTATTCTTTAAAGAGTGCTCAATACAGAGTAGAGCAGATATAATTATTTATTTGAATATTACAACATAAATATGTTATAAAATCACGACAAAAATAGCCATTTTGTTTCAACACTTCTGGTGTCTTATCAAGTGATGATGTAGAATATAGAATAAATGGTTTTAAAAGTTTCAAATTAATTAACGCTCCTTAGCTAGGAGTAAACGCTGTTACATAAGCTAGAATGACCAATCAAAATACAAGTATAGGGTAATTCGAAAAATTTGACAACTAAGCAAGGTTATCATAGATATTAAAAGATTTATAAAATTTGAAATTAAAATTAAAAATATATATATATATATATATATATATATATATATATATATATATATATATATATATATATATAATCATATCAATAGTTATTCAATAAAATTAGTGTTGAATCAGCAATTTAAACTGAATAGTTTCTGACAAAAGGTGAAGAAATTAAAAATTTATTAAAATTTATTGAAAATAGTTTAAACTCTTCATTCACATGTACGACTGGTCAACCATTTCCGAATATGCCTATCTACTAGCATGGGCGGTGCAAGGCTCTCTGCACCCCCCCCCACACACACGCGCACTCTGAATCTACGATACCCCCAAATTTATGATACTCTTCGAATTTTTGATACCCCGGAATCTATGCACTCGTCACTCTAGTAGATCCGAAATTTCATGAGGTAGTATTCATATAAAATACAAATTTTATTGTACTCTAATTATGTACCATAATGGACCATATGCAATATAATTTGTCATATAGGAAGAAAATGTGTAACTACCGAAACCAAGTTTCGAGCGTGACACTCTGGACTTATAAATATGTTTTTTCCCAGGTGTATAAATAGCGGTGTCAGGCTACTGACTGAAGTGATTATTGAGTGACTCTTGAGTGGAACTATCCAGTCGAATTAGTGTGAATTATTGTGGGTCGATGATTTGGGTTTTGATTTACGATTTACCGGACGTTAAGCCGAGCCGCGCTACTAAGAAGGTATTCACTGAAATGGTTAATAATCTTTGGTTGATTTTTATTTCTTTGTCCATGTTAAGTTTTTATTTGTGGTTGTAATTAAATACTGTTTTATTTTAATATTGAAATCTTGAGTCATTTTTAATTAATAATGTCCACCGTACGTCACAAAATAAGTTTATGATTCAACTACAAAAATAGAAAATACAATGTATCTAAATACAAATTAGAGACATGTCATAATATATCATCCCATCAATAATGTTTTTCGGCAATTTTTAACAACTTCAGATTTTTCTTATTAAAAAGATGTATAATTTTAACTCATTAACATTACGGATAAAAAATAGTGAATTTTATATCGTGTTTTTTTCGGGACTCAGCATTAAGAAAACGAATTCACGTATTTAGACTAAAGCAAAAATTTTCCTGAATGACGTCAAAATCCGCGAACATTTTTTCACCTTTTTGTAATCAGTTGTGCTTACTTTAATTTATAACGATTGGCGCGATTGCGTCTCGATTAAGGAACGAGCCTCGCGAAACGGAGTGGCTCTTGCAGCGTGTCTCACTGGCGACGGTTCGAGGTAATGCTTTCTCCATCATAGCGGCTGGCAGAGGATAGAAAAAATTGTTTATAGTTACGTTGTTCTGGAATTGTCATCATTGGTCGCTTCAATGACTTTTGTTTTGTTATTATAAATTTAAATATATTATAAACATTGATATATAATAATTAAATGACCATTTGCATTTATAACGTAGAGTATAAAAATGTAGGTAGAAAAAGGTAAATGTTGGTAAGATAGCGAGGGTCCCACAGCACTGCCCGGGGCCCTCAATAAGGCTCGGGGTTAGTACGCTGGCTCTATCAGCTAGTGTGGCAAATTAATCCCTGTTGCAGACGACTACTCAGTCACA
This sequence comes from Acanthosepion esculentum, assembly GCA_964036315.1. Taxonomy (NCBI): domain Eukaryota; kingdom Metazoa; phylum Mollusca; class Cephalopoda; order Sepiida; family Sepiidae; genus Acanthosepion; species Acanthosepion esculentum. The sequence goes on along the minus strand of OZ038501.1, from coordinate 11,093,511 downwards.
TTTGTGTTGTATTATATGCTGCAACTATACTAAGAGGACCTTAATTACGATTTCTGGGCGAGAGAGAATAATCTGGCGGGATCGGACATGTTTGCACTGTAACAGAAGCTAAACTTCAATGACGGGAGCACACTAGTACCAACCAAAAGCACGCGTGAGCAGAAGGCGGTATTAATGATTCCGAGCCATTATCCTTTATACCACCCGCATATCCAAGCTTACCGCACCTGGTCTTCCCAAGCTGTCACCAGTATAGGTAGTGACGCGGTTCGACGTTGCTTAACTTCGGTGATTGTATGGAACCGGTGTTTAACGTGATGTGGCCGTAAGGCTATGGATTATTGTTGGGATAGTTTTGTAGCGATAACAAGTTAGAGAGTCACTGGGAAATGTCCGACTGGTAATTGACTTTCCCTTCTGGAAATGTATAGGATTAATGATAAAAAGGGGTACTGTGTGTAAACAGTAAAATTATCCGAATCATGTAAAAAAGAAATTGTCCATTTGCCAGATAAAGCTTTGAACTTTTGTATTTTAGAAATGATTAAAGATATCTTACTGGAATCCACCGAGGTATTTATAACACTATTGGACTCTTCTTTGAGCAAAAAGAATGTATAATTACTCTCCAAAAGACATGTCCATCATTAATTAATCATAGCTAAGGATCGGAAGCTCATGAAGAATTGAAATTAAGTTCATATATATATATATATATATATATATATATATATATATATATATATATATATATATATATATGTCATTCAAGGATCATTGTTATTCAAGATTATCTTCGCCCTTTCTAATCTACTAACGTTCTGTCCCAGAGTAACAAGGTGATTACAGGTATCAAGTATGATTTCATTTTCATGTCTTTTTTTTCACTACTATTTGGACTGTCAGAGCTGGAACTCATCTCTCACGTGCCAAACGACTTATGGATTGAATTGGATCTTTTCTAATTGATATATTTAGCTCTAATTTAAAATGATGACCCCCTCTTCCTGTTCGACTGCTCCCTGTTTTTTTTAAACTTATTCACCGTTCTCTTGATGGTTCTTAAATGGACTTTGAAGATGGAAGCCAGAGTATGAATGTTCATACCATTACTGAAGGCCTGAAGTGGGGCTGACACAAAAATTATTTTTACTTGTTCTCTTTCTAGCTGAATAACTCAAAGGGTTCATCAGGGATTCTTACGACAAATGGTGTCAAGATGGTTAAATGTCTTATCTGAAAACCTGGAAAAAGAAACTCGATTAGTTTAGCGGATTTTTTAAAGATATTAAACATTTTTGTAGGATGGATAGATAATTTAGTTGTCGCACGATTTGGACAATTTTGCTGTGACGCCCGGTATATGCAAATTCAGAGAAAAAAAAGAACAATGTTACTGGGAGCACAGGAAATAAAATTTTAGAAAAGGAAGGAAAGAAACATCCAAGAAGAGAAATCCACTCTCCTTGGGTGCTATACCCGTTGGTGCCAGCAGCATCCGCCATAGTTTTCTCCAGTGGAATAATCCATAACTTTCGAAATCTATTGTGTTGAAATTTGGCAATTAATTGCACGCTCATGGCAATCTGACTTCATTTTAGTTTACAGTATCTTGCTTTTGCATGCCCTAACTCATACAAACAAGCATATTTACAAGCATACACATATAGAATTTTAAATGTGAATGTCTGCAGACAGAAAATTATATCAAGCGTTATTCTGCAAATTAAACTGAACATTTACATTATTTACATTATTCAGACTGTTATCTTCATCTTCATTGCCATATTCACAACGTTTCAGTCGCTATATTTCTGAGATGAGGTATTATGATTACTTGCATTATTTACATTATTCAGACCGTTATCCTCATCTTCATTGCCATATTCACAACGTTTCGGCCTCTATATCTCTGAGATGAGGTATTAGGATTACTTGCATTATTTACATTTATCAGACCGTTATCCTCATCTTCATTGTCATATTCACAACGTTTCAGCCTCTATATCTCTGAGATGAGGTATTATGATTACTTGCATTATTTACATTATTCAGACCATAATCCTCATCTTCATTGCCATATTCACAACGTTTCGGCCTCTATATTTCTGAGATGAGGTATTATGATTACTTGCATTATTTACATTATTCAGACCGTTGTCCTCATCTTCATTGCCATATTCACGACGTTTCGGCCTCTATATTTCTGAGATGAGGTATTATGATTACTTGCATTATTTACATTATTCAGACCGTTGTCCTCATCTTCATTGCCATATTCACAACGTTTCGGCCTCTATATCTCTGATATGTGGTATTATGATTACTTGCATTATTTACATTATTCGGACTGTTAACTTCATCTTCATTGCCATATTCACAACGTTTCGGCCTCTATATCTCTGAGATGAGGTATTATGATTACTTGCATTATTTACATTATTCAGACCGTTATCCTCATCTTCATTGCCATATTCACAACGTTTCGGCCTGTATATCTCTGAGATGGGATATTATGATTACTTGCATTATTTACATTATTCAGACCGTTATCCTCATCTTCATTGCCATATTCACAACGTTTCGGCCTCTATATCTCTGAGATGAGGTATTAGGATTACTTGCATTATTTACATTTATCAGACCGTTATCCTCATCTTCATTGTCATATTCACAACGTTTCAGCCTCTATATCTCTGAGATGAGGTATTATGATTACTTGCATTATTTACATTATTCAGACCATAATCCTCATCTTCATTGCCATATTCACAACGTTTCGGCCTCTATATTTCTGAGATGAGGTATTATGATTACTTGCATTATTTACATTATTCAGACCGTTGTCCTCATCTTCATTGCCATATTCACAACGTTTCGGCCTCTATATCTCTGATATGTGGTATTATGATTACTTGCATTATTTACATTATTCGGACTGTTATCTTCATCTTCATTGCCATATTCACAACGTTTCGGCCTCTATATCTCTGAGATGAGGTATTATGATTACTTGCATTATTTACATTATTCAGACCGTTATCCTCATCTTCATTGCCATATTCACAACGTTTCGGCCTCTATATCTCTGAGATGGGATATTATGATTACTTGCATTATTTACATTATTCAGACTGTTATCCTCATATTCATTGCCATATTCACAACTTTTCAGCCTCTATATCTCTGAGATGATGTATTATGATTACTTGCATTATTTACATTATTCAGACCATAATCCTCATCTTCATTGCCATATTCACAACGTTTCGGCCTCTATATCTCTGAGATGGGGTATTATGATTACTTGCATTATTTACATTATTCAGATTGTTATCGTCATATTCATTGCCATATTCACAACTTTTCAGCCTCTATATCTCTGAGATGATGTATTATGATTACTTGCATTATTTACATTATTCAGACCATAATCCTCATCTTCATTGCCATATTCACAACGTTTCGGCCTCTATATTTCTGAGATGAGGTATTATGTTTGCTTGCATTATTTGCATTATTCAGACTGTTCTTCAGGTGATTAGAATTTCGAATCGATGAATGTTTTTTTTTAATAAAAATAACTACGAAGAACACCGTACTGTAAATCTTACTGTTCTTTCTTATTATTTTAATATATATATATCCTTGTGCAAATTAATTGAAACAAAACGAATTATTCCGTTATTATTTACTTTTTTCTTATTTTTTCCACTGAAACATGACCCAGTATACATGTCAGTACTTTGTATGTCCATTACACCTGTCGTACCTTGCAGATTGACCACATATTCTTGACTGGATTTAATATTAAGGGGTGGTAGTGTGTTCAATTTTTTAATTTTCATTGAACACCCTACCACCCCTTGTCTAGATGAATGGATTTCTCGGTATCCTTGGAAACCCTCAATTATGAATTTTTGCCATGCCTTTGAAACCGTAAATTTTAAAAAATAAGTTACTCCAAAATTCGCTTGACGAGGAAATGGAACTAATGTCTTTAATTTAATAACAAAATTAAATTCAAGGGCTTTAGCTTCCATTTTTGAAACATGGTTATCACTGTGTAGCGAAAAAAAACATATTTTAAATCAATTAATTTATAATATTAATGCCCTGTAAATTTACATTGAGCACTATTGTGTAAAAATAAAAATATCTATAAGAACACCGGATTTTATATTTTACTGTTCTTTCTTTATATATATATATATATATATATATATATATATATATATATATATATATATATATACATACATACATATACGTATGTGTGCGTATGAATATGTATATACATATATATATACATGCTCTCTATATATATGCTCTCTCTCTCTCTCTCTCTATATATATATATATTTATATATATATTTATATATATATATATATATATATATATATATATATATATATATATATATATAAACTATTATGACTTACACAACGCAAGCATTCCCACTCAGAGGCTTACATAGACCGATAAACAGACAACGAATTGATGAACAGTAGTAGTTAGCAATTGATGTTGCTCCTATCTATCTATCTGTCTGTCTATCTATCTATCTATCTCATTCTATTAATATCTATCATCCTCAGTCTGTTCATATCTATCTATCTATCTATCTATCTCTTTATATATATTATATATATATATATCAGTCTGTTTATATCTATTTATCTATCGACAGAGAAATTGTTATAGTGGGGTAAGAGGGTGCGTGTTGATCTGCGTGTGTGTTTGCGTCTATGCGTCTGCGTGTGTGTGTGAGTGTATGTGTGTGCGCCCGCGCCCGTGTGTGTGTGCGTGTGTGTGTGCGCACGCGCCCGTGTGTGTGTGTGTGTGTGTGTGATCGGTAAGAAATCAGAACAACGAAATCGATAAAAATCAGGCTGAAACCTGATTCGTTGATAAGTCACATTGAAACGGAGCAAAACAGGTTGAAATTATTAGATAAATACGAAACAGAAATACATACTTTTGATTGATACATTTTGAGGCGTAGTAGATAGACACACACCCGCACAACGTGCACACGCGCACGCAACATACACAAGCCCATATATAAATTCGTGTGTGTGTGTGCGTGTGTGTGCGCAGGCGCGATTCAACTAGAAGTCGAGCGTGAACATTCATGCTTCCCTTCGTTAGCGTAATGTAATCGTGTTTTTCAATCTCAGCAGCCGATCGGTTGTGGCGACTTTTCACATTTGAATGCCTAACAAGAAATTAGCCTGAGGAATCGAAGTGAGTAGCCAATATTGAAAACATGTAGATGGGTAATTGGGGAACAAGGTAGAGATGGATTAATGGTGTAGGGAACGTGGTAAGTAAGGTAAGGTGGTTAAGAAATCGTCCAACGAAGTTAGGAAGTTGAGACGAGTGGGAAATGCGCAAAAGCTTTTTTCATTTATATTTTTGGCTGACTTTTTTTTTGTTTTGTTTTGATTTGATTTTGATTTTTTGGCAGTAAAAAGATAAATATTTTACAGGCACATTTTCATGGCAAATAGAAAGAGGGAATAAATTTTAAATGTATTTAGGAAGAGAAAATGGAAAACTAAATGCGATTTCGGGCAGAAATAAGGAGAGAAGAAATGGGAAAAGGGAAAGAGAAATTCATGAAGCCAAAAAGAAGGGAAAGAATCTAAATAATAATCTGGAAAAGAGATGAAAAAAAAAGAAACAAACAATGTTAGAATGTCTGGAACAAGAAAGAAAGAAAGAAAGAAAGAAAGAAAGAAAGAAAGAAAGAAAGAAAGAAAGAAAGAAAGAAATGGACGAGAAAGAAACAAACAAACAATGAAATAATGACTAGAAGACGAAAGAAAGAAACGAATGGGCGCTAAAGAAATAAAGAAACAAACAAACAATGAGTGGAGAAAGAAAGAAAGAAAGAAAGAAAGAAAGAAAGAAAGAAGGAAAGAAAGAAAAAAAGAAAAAGAAAGAAAGAAAAATGGACGAGAAAAAAAGAGAGAGACTCAAAAGAAAGCAAGAAAGAAAAAAACAAGAGACGCAAAAAAGAAATGAATACCAAAGAAAGAAAGAAAGAAAGAAAGAAAGAAAGAAAGAAAGAAAGAAAGAAAGAATGACTGGAAAAAGAAAGAAAGAAAGAAAGAAAGACTGGAACAAGAAAGAAAGAAAGAAATGGACGAGAAAGAAAGAAAGAAAGAAAGAAAGAAAGAAAGAAAGTATTGGACGAGAAAGAAAGAAAGAAAGAAAGAAAGAAAGAAAGAAAGAAAGAAATGGACGCGAAAGAAAGAAATAGACGCGAAAGAAAGAAATGGAAGCAAAAGAAAGAAAGAAAGAAAGAAAGAATGAAAGAAAGAAAGAAATGGACGCGAAAGAAAGAAAGAAATGGACGAGAAAGAAAGAAACAAACAAACAAACAAACAAACAAACAATGAAATATTGACTAGAAGACGAAAGAAAGAAAGAAATAGACGCGAAAGAAAGAAAGATAGAAAGAAAGAAAGAAAGAAACAAACAAACAAACATCAAACAAACAAACAAACAAAGAAAGAATGACTGGAGAAAAAAAGAAAGAAAGAATGAAAGAAAGATATAAAGGAAGAAAGAAAGAAAGAAAGAAAGAAAAATGGACGCGAAAAAAAAAGAAAGAGACTAAAAAAAAAGAAAAAAAAGAAAGAGACGCAAAAAAGAAATGAATGCCAAAGAAAGAAAGAAAGAAAAAAGAAAGAAAGTATCATACGACGAACGATAAAGGAAGGATAACAAAAGAATGATTATTTGCTTTTTAACATTTTTTTTCTTATTTCCTTCTATCAAAATCTATCATTTAACTAAAGAAGATAAAAAAATTGAAATGCTAAAGTAACAAAGAAATAAATAACGAACGAAATAATACGACTTTGAAGAAAGAAAAACATTGAACGCAAAAGAAAAAAATAAAGAAATTAAGAATGAGTCATATATTGGGAGGCTAAAGAAAGTAACAGATACATTGTATAAAGAAAGAAAAATGAATTCTAGAAAAAGAAACAAAAAAATACAAACACACAATGAAAGAAAGAATGGGACAAAAAAGGAAGAAAGAATGAAGCAAACGAAATGAAAGAAAGACTGGAACGGTAAAGAAATTGAAAGAAATATTGGAACGCTAAAGAAAGAAACACACTGCTTGAAAAAAATAAGAAAGAAAGAAAGAAAGAATGAATGGAACCCAAACTCTAACATGATTAAAAAATTGGTGAACTACATAAAATATAATATATACTACATAAAATATAATCTAAACGAAAGAAAGAAAGAAAGCAAATTAATTAATTAATTAAAATCAAAAAAAGAACGTGAGTAAAAGAAAGAAAGAATTAATTCAAAATCAAAAGTGAATGACAAATTGATAGAAAAACGAATGAAGGAAAAAAAGAAATAAAGAAATGCATTGGAATGCTAACGAAAGTAAAAGACTGATTGAAAAAAATAAGAAAATTTGAAATTCTTAATGAAAGATGGAATGGAACGCAAAATTTAAAATGATTAAAAAATTGGTGAACAACAGAAAATATAATCAAAACGAAAGAAAGAAAGAAAGAAACAAACAAACAAACAAACAAAGAACGAAACAAAGAAAGAAATAAAGAAATAAAGGAAGAACGAAGGAACGAACGAACGAAAGAAACAAAGAAACAAAGAAAGAATGGAACGCAAAATTTAAAATGATTAAAAAATTGGTGAACAACAAACAATATAATGAAAACGAAAGAAAGAAAGAAAGAAAGAACGAAAGAAAGAACGAAAGAAAGAACGAAAGAAAGAAAGAACGAAAGAAAGAAAGAATGGAACGCAAAATTTAAAATGATTAAAAAATGGACGACAGCAGGAAAAAAAATGAATGACTGATAGAAAAAAAAGTAAAAAAGAGAGGAAAAAAGACAGAAAGCAAATAGGGACAAATTCTGAAAAAGCTTTTTCAAATCAGTCAAGGCGAGAAAAGAAACCAAAGAATAAAACCGATAAAAAACTTTGAGAACAAAAATTTAAGGTTCAAATTAAATTAAAATTGCAAATTCTTCTGAACCAACTTGCAGCCTTAGTTTGGGAATATTGCTAGTCTTATCATTGCCCTTATAAAAAAAATGGCCATTGTTAAAATGGGACCAACAGAATAATTTCTCATCCATTTTAAAATATGTATTTTTCTTCGCTCTGTGCCTGAAAACTGCCTCACCCTATTAACATTACAAATAAGCAAGATTTTATACTTGCAAGCTCAACGTAGATTCTTTACAGAGAAATAACCATTGCCTATTAATACAGGGCAACTCAAAATGTACGCGAGCCATCGTCTGCAGGTACACAGAAAGAAAACAAAACAGTAGACACATTCGACGCCACGGGAGAATACCAGCATATCTAACTCGATTTTTTTTAACATTTTACTTTTGGTTTTATATTCATTATGGTTACATTTTTCAATTCCTCACTCATGTTAAAAGTCATTTCTATACAACTAACGAATGCGATATAATAAAGAGCAAAACAGTGAACTAAAATACGTATGCCAACACCATTATGATGATGTGGTGTGTGACTTTGTGGGTACAACACCTAGAAATCCCCAAAGGTCATTTTCATATATTCCTACAAAATCAATACAAAATAAAATTTAAAAAAAAACGATGCAACTTTCATATTCTTTGTTATATTTTTATGGTATAAAAGAATAATACAACGAATGTTCAAATAATATTTTCTCGTATCGAGATTACCGGCATATAAGGCGCACTTTTTTTTACAAAAAATATTTTTTTAAATTCCCCTGCGTATTATATGCCATATGTAGGTTTAAATTACGCGATAGTAGGTCGAAATTAGCTACCTGGCAACTCATATTATCTTAGACTTAAACATGAACGAGCAATGGAACACGTGGATGGCAATGCCTGATCACGACCTTACACTTACAGGAAGAATAATCAGACCCAGCATTGCACTAGTCTGCGAATGGATGAAGCAAGCTTGGGATAATATTAGACCAGAAATTGTGAAATCTTTTAAAAAGTGTGCCATTAGCAAAGCAATGCTCTCAATGGAACGGGAGATAACGCATTATTTAACGACGACGATAGTAGTATTGAAAATGAGTATCAGAGTTTTGATAACGAAGACGACGAATTTTATGGATTTGAATATAAATAAAATTTTAATGGGAACCATACTGTTTTGCTCAATTGTTATAATTGCTCGATTTTTATTTTGTTTTCTTACCTTTTGACTATAATAAAGTTTTTTATGGGCTTGTGTTCTTTTGTCCTATTATTTTTCGTTTAATTTTAATCATGGCTTGTTTAACCAAAATAACACCTCATAAATATAGCCTAGGCTGTACATTTACTAATAATTTTACTAATTCTACTAATTACTATTTTTTCTTGATTTTCCCTGCTGAAAAAGGGGTGCGTCTTTTACACCTGTGCGTCGTATATGCCATCAAATACGGTATACAGCCAGTAGTCCACGACGATCAGCCCACGTGAAACCGTGGTAGGTTTATCTGGCTCTTTAGGTTTAACTTAGGTTTGCTCTACTTAGCGTATCGAGCACTTTAATTAGTTATTTCACTTACTCGTATTGTTTTTTTTTCTTGGGACTCTGAACTTGGATGCTAGACGATTATTTTCGGCTGACATACATGTTCTCTGTGCATTCATTTTTTTTTTTGTACCATTTCTTCCCTTTGGTATTGGTTTGTTTATTCACAAATCAAGGCACCTAAGGTTTTCCGGACGAGTATAATTTCTTATATTTATAAGTTTATTACTATTAATTAATATATATATATATATATATATATATATATATATATATATATATATATATATTATATATATATATATACATATTATATATATATATATATATTATATATATATATATATATATTATATATATATATATATATATATATATATATATATATATATATTATATATATATATTATATATAAATATTATATATATATATATATTATATATATATATATATATTATATATATATATTATATATATATATATATATATATAATCATTTATTTAAATATTATAACATAAATATGTTATAAAATCACTACAAAAATAGCCATTTCGTTTCGACACATCCAGTGTCTTATCAAGTGATGATGTTGAATCACTAGATAAGACACTGGATGTGTCGAAACGAAATGGCTATTTTTGTAGTGATTTTATAACATATTTATGTTATAATATTTAAATAAATGATTATATCTGCTCTACTCTGTATTGAGCACTCTTTAAAGAATAATAATTGTTGGTTATTGGAATTTACTCCGTATATACCAATCCCACACTTGTATATATATATATATATATATATATATATATATATATATATATATATATATATATGGCACAAATATGGTACTGGTTCTTGGGAGACTGGGGATACATGCTACGTCAATGATGATTGGCACTGGAATTAATAAGACATCATGTCCACGTGTTTAATATAGGTAGTCTGAAATTGGACATATCTTTAAAAAATGGGTGGGACATAACGCCCACCTAAACCCCCTGCTGGACTGAAAATGTTCGCTGTCCGGTCCCTCGCACATCACGACAGGGCCGAAAGACATTTGGCCAACAGACATTTGA
>OZ038501.1:11050374-11077874 GCA_964036315.1 Acanthosepion esculentum | reverse complement strand
AAGAAAGAAAGAAAGAATTCAAAGAAAGAAAGCAAGCAAACAAAAAAGAAAGCAAGGAAAAAAGAAAGCCAAAAAAGAAAGAAATAAGGAAAGAAAGAAATCATAGTAAGAAAGAAAGGAAAGAAAGAAGGAAGGAAAGTGTTATGGGAATAATAATAATGGACTGTTCCGTACATCATGAATACTGCGCCTCAAGAGGAAGCAGCGTTCAGAGTTCAGTTCAGTCCAAAGTTCAGTTCAATTTAGTCAGATTCAGAGTTGCGTCAGACGATTACTGTAAGACATTGGAATAGTGATACTTGTCGAGACAACATAGTTCACTCTAACCAAACCTGATTGTCATTACTAACACTTCTACTTCTTTGTACATATTTCTGTTTGCAATATATCTGTGTTATTCCATACCTGTGTTCGAGTTATTCTTCATTGGTTCTACCTTGGACCATCACCGTGGTACAAGGACCATAACGAGTGGCGACGAGGTAACCCCAAGAAAATACGAACTCTATACGCGGAGGACATACTTTTTTTGCTATCCGCCGCACATAACAAGTGGCGACGAGGAAACCCCTAAAGAATAACGAACTCTCTAGTGGAGGACATACGTTTTTGCTCTCCGTCGCACATAACAAGTGGCGACCTGCAAACCCCCAAAAGAAAAACCAACTCTCTACTCGAAGGACATACCTTTTTTGCTATCCGTCGCACATAACAGTGGTCGACGAGTAAACTCTAAAAAGAAACAAGTTCTACGTAGAGATTTCTAAAAAAAAAAAAACTAGTTCTACGCGAACACACACAAAAATAATTTCTTTTTGGATATCAATTTTACTGGTAACAAAGGAATTTTTTTTTGCGTACACAGGTTTCAGAATATCAGGTTACACTAAAGTAAAACACGTACACAAAATTACGTCAACATGGAAGATTTTAAGTCAACCATTGTGGAACTTATCAAAATCCAATTTGAACAGCAGCAAAAGTACGAACAGAAACATCTGGAATTACAAGAATTATTGCTACGTGTAATGTCAAATAAAGAGCAAAATTCCGAGAACGAAACAGTTCTCTCACAAGACGCTATTTGGACTACTATCGAAGAAATCACGTACGCATCTAACGACGATAAAACTTTTGCAAACTACTTCCGAAGGTACGAAGATCTATATGAATTTGACTGCAAAGATTGGTCAGACGCACGTAAAGTACGTCTATTACTAAGAAAATTAGGCACATGCGAATATACCAAATTCGTAGATTATATCCTTCCAAGAAAAACAAATGAGTTAACGTTCAAAGAAGCCATAAAACTGCTAACAGAACTTTTCAGCCATAATACCTCACTATTCCACAAAAGATGGAAATGTATGAACCTTACAAAAAAGGACAACGAAGATTACATAACTTTCGCGTCCATTGTCAACAAATATTGTGACAACTTCAAATTATCGGAACTCAGCGCGGACAATTTCAAATGCTTAATTTACGTCCAAAGCCTGGTTTCAACCAAAGACGCGGAAATGAGACGCAGAATCCTTACTAAATGGGAGATTGAACAAGATTTGACACTTCAAAAACGATCCGAAGACTGCAAGAGATGCATCAGTGTGAAGAAAGACTCAAAAGACATAGAAGAAGCTGGCACCGCGCACATATATAAAGTACGAAGACAAACCAACTTTCCATCCTCACAAACAAACCAAATCGATCCCCCCCCTCAAGAACAAGTACAACAAAATTTTCTAACTCTGAAAATCAATATCAGAAAAAACTACCACCCAGTCCATGCTATCGCTGTGGGACTTGGCATTGGTTTAAAGACTGTACATACCGTTTTAAAACTTCTCTATCATATAAAAAAATAGGTCATAAAAGTTCTCATTGTTGGAATAGAAGAGAAAGCAAAAGCAGAATAAGTATTACGAGGACTGACCAAGCAGATGAGACTAACATAAGAAAATACGTAAAAGTTGAAAGGCAAAACAGAAAAGTCAGGCTACAGCTGGATTCTAGCTCAGACTTAACTATTATAAACCTACAAACATGGAGAAAACTGAACAAACCTGCCATGTTAAAAACGGATAACATTGCTAGATCAGTTACGGGGAGAAAGATAAAATTTGAGGGTGAAGTAATTACAAATGCAACATTTAATGAAATGACGGAAAAAAACTAAAAATGTACGTCTTAAGAAATACAGAAAACCTATTCGGAACGGACTGGATACAAAAATTAGAACTGTGGGACTTACCAATAAGTACGTACTGCCAAAATGTAAAAAGCTTATCAACCGAGGCAGAAAATTAAAAGAGAAACTAAAAACCAGTTTCCCGAAGTATTTTCAGCAGGTCTTGAAAGATGTAAAAAAATGGCAGCAAATATCGAAATAAAGGAAAACATTCATCTTATCTTCAAGAAAAAAAGGAGCGTACCGTTTGCGTCAATAGAAAAAACTGATCAGGAATTGGCTAGACTTGAAAACACCGGCATATTGACAAAAGTAGAATACAGTAAATGGGCCGCACCGTTGGTCTACGTCAAAAAGAAATCAGGAGGAATTCAAGTTTCCGCTGATTTTTCTACAGGTTTGAACGCAGCAATAAAGGACTACCACTATCCTCTACCCAGTCCAGAAGAAGTATTCACTAAATTAAATGGCGGAATTTTTTTTTTTAATTGATTTAAGTGAAGCCTACTTGCAAATTCCAGTCGATGAGGAAAGTTCAAAACTACTGTGCATAAACACACACAAAGTATTGTACAGTTACCAAAGATTACCTTTTAGGATTAAGATCGCGCCGGCTATTTTCCAACAGACAATGGATACGATGCTTGCCGGACTAGAGTACACAATTGCATACCTGGATGACGTATTGATTAATAGCGAAAGCGTTGAACAACACAGGGAACATGTACAAGAAGTGTTTAAGAGAATACAAAGCTATGGATTCAAAGTAAAAGAAAATAAGTGCTATTTTTTCATGAACGAAATTAAATACCTCAATACATCAAGAAGGTAGACGACCAGACCCTGAAAGGTCAACAGCAATAAAAAAGAAAAATGCCTGTTCCTAAGAACATAACAGAACTACAAAGTTTTCTAGGATTAGTGAATTACTACCAGGAATTCATACCTCAAATGCATAAACTACGCGCACCACTGAACGAGCTGCTAAAGAAAGAGAAAGTTTGGTAGTGGACAGATCAATGCCAGGAAACATTTGACGAATTAATTAAAACGTTAACTTCAGATTTATTTTTGGCACACTACGATCCTAAACTAAAAATTATTGTAGCAAGTGATGCGAGTGCCTACGGAGTCGGCGCGTGTATATTACATGAAATGCCAGATTGGACAATAAAACCCATCACACATGCTTCTCGAACCATGTTACCAGCGGAGAAAAAATTACTCACAAATAGAGAAAGAAGCTCTGGGATTTATCTTCGCTGTCACAAGGTTTCATAGGTACATCCACGGTAGACATTTTACTCTGCATACGGATCACAAACTGTTACTAACAATTTTTGTTTCGAAAAAAGTTCTACCGGTTTACACTGCAAATAGGCTACTTAGATGGGGAAGAATTCTTCTGAACTACAATTCAACGAAAAAGATCGGGCATGCGGATGGTCTGTCGAGACTTATTCTAACCAAAACAGAGCCATTGGAAGATACGTTAATCGCAGCCTTAAGAAATGAAGAAGATATCACAACAGTACTATGTTGTACAGTTAGAAACCTCCCAGTCACACTGGAAGACATAAAAAATGAAGCCAAAAATGATGAATTTATAAATGAAATAAAAGCAAAAATAGCATAAAAAAATAAGCAAATATCGGACAGCTTTTCTCTATGCGATAATGTGCTACTTTACAACGAAAGCGTTGTGATTCCCAAAATACTACAAAAGCGAATCCTAAAGGATTTCCACAGAGGCCATCCTGGTAAAAATACAATGAAGTCGCTAATGCGAAGCTATGTATATTAGAAAAATATGGACCAGGATATTACTCAGATTGTGGAAATGTGCAAGGGTTGTAATTTAGCAGCCAAAGCACCGCCAATCATACATAAGCCATGGCCAGAGACTGATCGTCCGTGGTCAAGAATACACGCAGATTATGCAGGACCAATTGACGGTTTCTACTATTTAATCATAGTGGATAGCTATAGTAAATGGCCGGAGGTGTTTCGTTACAAAAATCCTACTTCGGAAACGACCATAAATTGCCCCCACGAGCTATTCGCTCGGTTTGGTGTAGTGGATTGCCTAGTCACAGATAATGGAACGCAATTCATGTCAGCAGACTTCCAAGAGTTTTGCGAAATTTATCAAGTCAAACATATAAAATCCGCGCCTTATCACCCAAGATCAAATGGGCAAGCAGAGAGATTTGTTGATACACTCAAAAGAGCGTTACGAAAAGCCTATGATGTGCCTACGGAAAAAAGCATTACAACAATTTCTTCAGGTATATCGAATTACGCCAAATAATGCTACACTATCAACGCTATCACCCGCAGAAGTGATGTTTGCTAGAAAGATCAGATCAACTTTTGATAAATTGCTACCAAGTAAAACGAAACAAGTAACACAGTCCTATGCACCAAAAAGAAAATTCCTCCCAGGAGAAAAAGTTTTTTTTAAAGCATATAAAAATAATAAATCTTACTGAGAGCAAGGGACAACTGAGAAAAGAATCGGCATAATAGTTTACATAGTACAGGGATAAAAATCCTCACATAGAAGACACGTAAACCAAATAAGGAAGAGGCCGTTACAGGATGCTAACGGTCCACCTCAGGAAGAGGTAATGTACACGATTTTCGATACATTTGATATAAAAAGGCCGCAAACAATGCCAGAACCAAGAAAATCGTCTAGAAAAAGAAAGTTCACGGAACCTTTGGAAATAGATCCAAAGAAAAAAGATATTAAAAACCCCTGCTACGCAGAAGCTTCGGAAGGGGGTGTTAAGGGAACTTACCCATAATAATAATGGACTATTCCGTACATCATAAATATTGCGCCTCAAGAGGGAGCAGTCAGTTCAGTTCATGTTCAGAGTCGGTCAGAGTCAGTCAGAGACAGAGTCGCATCAGACGATTACTGTAAGACATTGGAATAGTGATACTTGTCGAGAAAACATAGTTCACTCTAACCAAACCTGATTGTCATTACCAATACTTCTACTTCTTTGTACATATTTCTGTTTGTAATATATCTGTGTTATTCCATACCTGTGTTCGAGTTATTCTTCATTGGTTCTACCTTGGACCATCGCCGTGGTACAAGGAACCTGCACCATAACAGATCGAAAGGAATGGGACATCCTATGTTAATAAGAATGACGCATATTCTTTGTTACCGCCTTCTTGAGATTGTGAACGTCCGACGTCTAAATGAAAAAGCCGGGCCAACCAAAAGAAGATAGATGTGACAAGAGGTCAGAGGGAAAGGGAAACACATTCTTCGAAACTTGAAGAGGTCAGGTGATGCCAAATCAGGACGATGAAAAAATTATGATAAACTACAAATCAGCACCTTTCAGGTAAGAAATGATGAAAGACTGCAATTTCTAGCAGGAAAAAAAATGAAAGAAAACCAGGGGGAAGAATTAATGAAACAAAGAATGAATGATTCAGTGTAAATTACACTTGAATTTGAAGTGCAAAGAAAGAAAGAAAGTTGACCGAAAAGAAAGAGCGGAAAAGAAAGATAAGAAAAATAAAACTAGTAAACAAACAAGAGATGAAAGAAAAATAAGTAAAAGTAAAAGAGAATAAGAAAGAAAGACAGAAAGAAACAACCAAACAAAGGGAAACAAAAGAAAGAAAGATAGAAAGAAAAAAGAAAGAAACAAACAAACAAGCAAACGAACAAATAGAAAAAAAGAACGCAAAAGAAAGAAAGAAAAAACAAAGAAACAAAGGGAAGAAACAGAAAGAAAAAAGAGGGAAACAAAGAAAGACAGAAAGAAAAGGACGCAAAAGAAAGAAAGAATCAAACAAACAAAGTGAAGAAACAGAAGGAAAGAAAGAAAATAAGAATGACCGAAAGAAAAGGACACAAGAGAAAGCAAGAAACGCAAAAATAAAAAATAAAAATGAAATTCTTTAAAAAAATGTATCAAAGAAACAAGAAGAAAGGAAGAACAAACAAACGTATAAATGAAGAAAGAAGGGGAAAATGGTGATAAATGAATAAATAAACGAAAGAAGGAAAAAACAATGAAAGAAAGAAAGGACAATGTAATTAAGGAAAAGCTCACAGAAAACAAAGAGAAATGAAAGAATAAAAGAAGTTTTTAAGATAGAAAATGAAAGAAAATTTATTGAAAGAAGAGAGAGAAATTGTATGAAAAAAATGTAAAATATCGAAAATAAAAACAAGTACAAATACACATACACACAAATATATATATATATAAAAAATACATAATGTGGCAATATACATACTTATACTCGATAAGAAAAAATAATTCTACATACTGTAAGTAATTCTAATACATTTACTTGGTTTTAAAAAGAAATATAGTATATTAAATATTAAAAATTTAAATTTTTTAGAAATGTGGTTAAAACATATTCTAGCCTAAACAGCCCCTCAAAATCTTTAAATATACAAACAGAAAAAGTACGGTAAGAATTTTTGCCGTTAAAAATAAAATTAAAAAAAAAACCCCAGACGACCTGAATTTAACGGATGTCAGAATTTGTTGAAAAATACATCCCTACCCATCCCTAAACATAACTCCGCTTTCGAATGTAACTATTAACTGATACAAGGAAAATTAAAAAATTGAACCCCCTACCATCCCTTGTCTAGATGAATGGATTTCTCGGTATCCTTGGAAACCCTCAATTATGAATCTTTGCCGTGCCTTTAATAACCATAAATTTTTAAAAATAAGTTACTCCAAAATTCGCTTGACGAGAAAATGGAACTAATGTCTTTGGTTTAATAACAAAATTAAATTCAAAGGCTTTAGCTTCCATTTTTGAAACATGGTTATCACTGTGTAGCGAAAAACCCATATTTTAAATCAATTAATTTATAATATTAATGTTCTGTAAATTTACATTGAGCACTATTGTGTTAAAATAAAAATATCTACAAGAACACCGGATTTTATATCTTACTGTTCTTTCTATATATATATATATATATATATATATATATATATATATATATATATATAATTGTTATTGGATGCAGTTACGGTCTTCATGATTTCCCAGCTTATTTTGGGTGTGAAGTTTCTGTCTTTTAGTTGCCATATATATGCGTATAGTGTGGTGTTATTGAAGTATTTTCTGTTGGAGAATGAGATTACGTGGGTGTATTTGTCTGATGACCTTAAAGCCTATTATGTTAGCTCTATCACTGATATTGTATATCTGTGTGCGTATGTATGTATGTATTTAGGGGGGGGTGTATGGTAAAGGAATACAAACGAAAGAAAACGAACAAAAATTGTACTTCTACAAAACCTACTCCCGCCTACCTCACAAACAAAATTCCATAAAAATGAAATATTGAAGAATGACCTCTGCCTTTTACAGACCAATGTCTTTGATAACTGTCAAAAGTTCAAGACCTCTACGCCGAATAGCATCAACCATTGAACATTAATTGTAGGCCAATGGTATCCTTCCGCCCAAGCCAGAATGAAAAGAACTCAAACGGCTGTTTCTACATCGGAATAGTTACATTATTTTTACTATAATCGGATACAGGTTCGATTCCTGTCAGAGGACGCATATTTTCTATGAAAATTTCTCGGACATTCAGGCCGGTAAATGTTGTTAATACTGTTTATTATAAACAGAGCATTTACTTAAATATTTGTATCTATAAAAAGAATGTATAAACATAAAAAATGTCTTATATACATACATATATATATATATATTTGTCATCCACAGACAGACTGTTTCGCAGTTCATCAGTGTGGCTAAACGTTCGGTTGCCTCTAGCTAGGATCGAAAACCGACTGAATTTGCGTCAGTCGGAACTTCTACCACTAAGCCGTTGGCGCACGGCAGGAATGAAGGTGAATTTTAGCGTGTTTTTGGGGGGAATTTAGATAAACACACAGTGACTGACAGTGACTCAATTGTGCCGAAGAGTCGTGCAATATTAGCTTAAATAATCACTGTTTACAAACCCACACCTCAATCCAAAGAACTCAACCGAAATTAATTTTTCAGGAGCCAATATGTGTATGTCTGTGTGTGTGTGTGTGTGTGTGTGTGTATATATATATATATATATATATATATATATATATATATAGATAGATAGATAGATAGTCATACATATACAAGTCTGTCTCGCTGTATCACAGTACAGAAAGGGAGATTCTTTAACATATTATGTACAAGATATATACAAACGCCAGTAGCCAAGAGCGCTTAATTCGTAATTGAAGAGCGATGTCTTAATACCAGCAGCAGCCACTGTTTATATATATATATATATATATATATATATATATATATATATATATATATATATATATATATATTCTGTTCTCTTTTTGCACGTATTCATTTGCACGCATTTGAAATAACACGATGCAACAAATAGAACCGATTATTTTTTACAGTATTTTTTTTTACTTTAACACGGTTTAAACATCTGTCCGCGTGTGAGCACCGAATTTATTGCAAAGTGGCAAGTAAACGATTAAGTAACATTAATCAATTATAATTTACAAAATGCCGAATCTCTACGTAACATGATTAAGTAACAATTTAGCGAAGTAAAATAACATCCGGCCTATTTTTTTCCGTATAGTGATCACCCACACTCCGGTGTGGGCTAGTCCTATACATACCTCTGGTTGCGTGTAACCGCTCCATCAGACGGCGCGCGCCGGCAGTCGTTAGCATCTAGAAGGCCAATAAACTTGGAAATCATTTCCTTACAAATGATAACAATGTTGAACGAGCTGTGCAATTCCAACATGAAAATCGCAGCCACTGATAACGGAATTCGTATTCAAAAAAGGTGAAACAAAAGAAACATAAAATGTTAATTTTATTCAAGATGTTAATTTTATTCAAGATGCACATAAAGATATAACGCCATTAAATATTTCTAGTGACGAGAGTGATTTTGCGCCACCGAAAAACAACAGAAAGCGGGCACGTTTGCTGTCTCGTAGAGGCATTTAATGACTGAATGATTATGTTATATATATGTATATATATATATATATATAAATATATATATGAACATAATAAAATAGGCAGCATATATTTACATTACAAAGAGTCAGTTGATTCAAGGTATGATTGACTCTTTGTAATATATATATATATATATATATATATATATATATATATATATATATATATATATATATTATAAATTAACTTATTTAAAATATTTTGTGCCGTCATTGTCAAAAATTTTCCTTATATAATATTTAAAAATAAAATTAAAAAGTGCAACCTGGTAATATACATACGTATATTTGATGTGAAAAAATAATGCAATATTTATGCTCAGAATGTTATCAATAAGAGCAATTCAAATGTAGATTGACGTGTACCTGTGTTTTATAGATTACACAAAGACGTTCGATAAAATGAGAAGACGCATTGCGATGGCCAAAGATGCATTCCTTAAGCTAAGCAGGGTATTAAGAGACAAGAAAACTTCGTTAGAAACAGAGAAAAGTGTACTGAATTGTTTTATGATATCTGTCCTCCTATATGGCAGTGAATGCTGAACAATCTCCACACAGATGCAGACTTGAAAGAAATGTGGTTCTCCCTAAGGATGATAAGGATTTTCAAGGACCGAACATGGGAGCAACGACAATGTTTTAGATAAAATGGAAACAAAAATGATTCTTATACTTAACGTCCGGAATACACAGCTGAGATTTCTGAGGAAGGAGGGTTTGGAAAATCTGATACTCACGGGACGGTTAGAGAGCAAGGAGGCAGAGAAAAACAACGAATAACTTGCTTAATGAGCTTGAGTAAATGCATTGCGCAGTAGGGCTTTTGAGAAATAACAACAAGTCAACATTTATTAAGAGCTACAAAGGACAAGAAAATGTGGAGAGCCATGATCTCCTACGTCCTGAACGGACACGGCACATGAACATGCAGTAGAATATCAGTAGTTACCGTCTTCTTAAATCTGGTTCTTAGTTTTTCTTTCTCTGTACTTAATAGTGATTTTTTCTCATATTCTTTCACAGACGGTGGTCCCTTGTGTCTTAGTGGCTTTATTGCCTTGATTGTGGTGAAACGATTAAAAAGAATTCATATTTTTACGTTTATTAAATCTAGTGATCTTTATTATAGCATGCCATATTGTGTCGACGCTTGCATGTTGCTAATACAAGATTTAGTCCATACAGGTGCACGCAAAAAACTTTTGAAACAATGCACTGCTTAAAATGTATTTGGTTATCTTTCTTCTCTTTTTTTCACTCACTGCATTGATGATGACTCATTTGAGTTGGACTCTTGGACATGATATGAATACATCATTAAATACGACACTTGCAAAACGTTATTTTATTAAAAAATGATCAATAAGTTCAATAGACATAAAACTTCTATTCTTTCTAATATGTTTACAGGAACAATTGCTTCCAAAATATCCGGATATATATATATATATATATATATATATATATATATATATATATATATATATATATATATATATATATATATATATATATATATATATATATGTCGTCTATAAATCCCCGTGAGAATTTAAAATACATGTATCTTTGTAACTATGCCTAATGTAAACAGTCTGTAAAAAGGATAAGAAAGGATATGTGTTCGCAAAATTTATTTATTATTTATTTTAACTATTTTTTAAAAATTCTTTGAAACTTCAAAAAGACTTTTTTCAATTCCTTGAAACTTCCAAATGACTCGTTTTTTGCTCCATTTTCTTTCATTATTTCTTGTTCTTCGATGAATAAACAATCCACATGAGTGGCAAAGTGAACTGGCATGACCTCCCCCCGTATTTGTGAAACTGAAAAGCCACACTGAACATTAAAGAGATTCTCCTAAATTTAATATCGTCTGCCTTCTTGGAAAAATCAAATCATAGGGCCATTCTTTTTTGAGTGGCGTCTTTTTACTTGTGATCGCTATTTAGAAATGCTACAAGATTAGTTTATTCCTAAGATTGACCAATTAGAACTTGGACAAACAGTGTTTCGACAAGATTATGTACCTTATCACATTGTTAGTTTCTAAATGAAAAATTCCTTAACCGGTTGATTGGGAGCGGAGGACCATTATCTTGGCCACCACAATCACCAGATTTGACTCCATTAGATTTCTTTTTATGGTGATATTTGAAAGTTAATGTTTATTCAATTAAATCTGAATCTTTCGTGAAATTGCAAGCTATGATAATTGATGTAATTGAAGGACTTACTGAAAATCAACTACAACAAAATCGTATTCCCCTTCGTATGTTCAATAATGGTGGAAATCCCAATAATACATTTAATTACTTCCTCCTTATTCATTTTAGATATTTCTATTATGCTTAGTTACGAATCTCCAAGTAACTGAAACTGCACACACAATTTATATATATATATATATATATATATATATATATATATATATATATATATATATATATATATATATATATATATATATATGTATGTATGTATGTATGTGTGTGTGTGTCTTCCTGTATGTTGGGGTGATAGGTTCAACCATTTGAATAATAACAAAAAGAAAAAGAAAAAACACTTTATCACACACAATCTAACAGAATGAAAGCCTTCCCTACGTCTCAAATCTACTGAAGCCTACCTTCTAAATTTCGGACTCCCACCCTCACATCGGCTCGTTTGTCTGACTAATTAAGTGACCCTGTCCTTTACACGCGGATCTATGCTCGCTACTTGGCTAATTTTCAAATTTTGTCCATGAGTGGGCAATTTGAACACCCGTAACCTAGGTGATGTTAACTCTAAAAGTTATCAATCTTGGAGAATTTGGCTGTCTGTTTGTAGATGTCTCCTTTTTCAGTCTGGGAGCTTCGAATAAGAAAAATGCCCAGAGTATATGCCAAAAAAAAAAGAATCTAAATTCTATTAGCGTTCCAAAAATAAATTATTCAACGAAAATTCAATGCACCAAAAATTTCTTCACTAACAATACTGTCTCAGAAGTATCTGCGTTTGTACCCATTCAGTTTTTATTTTAAAATTTAACACAAAGAAACACACACACACACACATATATATATATATAATTTAATATATATATATATATATATATATATATATATATATATATATATATATATAAAGAAATATAATCTTAATGCTATATTTATGGGATAAAGTGCTCAATATCAGAGATAGAGCGTGTGTAAATATAAAAGTGAACATAGAAGTCAACACTTAGAGGCGCCAGTCTGTTTCATGCTAGATGCAATCATAGGGCCACGAGTGCTGTTATTTTTCTCCGCTATTTATATTTATTTAACAACAGCGTCTATTTCATTCCAAAGAAAGTTAGTGACACTTTCTCTCATAACTTCTCTCTGTTTTTCTCTTTATGCCTTTTCCTCCTCTCCCCCTTCCATATCAATATATAACTTCCGTTAAGTTAACCGATTTAATGTGTCAATGTCTGGATTTCCTCAAACAATTTAAATTTGAAAGAATAGAAATGTTACATCTAACTCCATCATGTCTCTCTCCCCCCTCACTTCCTAACTTCGTTAATTTACATATACTTAATACTGCCCGTCAAAAATGTGTAAATTTCTTTTCATTTTTCGTTTCAGTCTTTGGAAGTAAAGTCTTTAAAAGGGCTGTGGTGAAATAATTTATTATATAGAACCTTAAAGTGGTCTGTTTTTATTTAAATTATATATATATATATATATATATATATATATATATATATATATATATATATATATATATATATATATATATATATATATATATTTATTACACCTGGTTTTATGAGATCTGGGTTCAAATCGCACCATTGTCGATTTATCAGGAAGGTGACTTCTGGAAGTTATCGGTTCGTCAGGAGGCGATCCAACATGCGGCACCTTTGGAAAGTGTCTGAAAACCATACTGTGTTGACCCAGGCCTTGTGAAAGAAATTGGGTAGACAGAAGTCTTTTGGAGCCGTTGATAGTTGTGCTAGCACGAAGTCACAAGTCATCGTGACCGAGGGTTTGAAGGCGCTGGCCTTGTTGAAATTGTTTATCACGCCAGATAATGTACCTTCTTCCAGATCCGCTCAGCATCGTTGCAGTATAAACCATAGGTTGGTTATGTGGGTGTTGAACTAACACAAATGCGCCTGATCAGCGGTCTGCAACAGGGATTGGTTATCCGCCCTGGTAAACGGGCATCCTCGGATACGAGTAGTAAGTCATTATTATATTTATATATACATTTATTTTCAAAATACAGCTTAAGTTATTCCAACATTTTATTTAGTAATGTTTACCCAATGCACGGTCCAAGAGCCACTCACTGTAGAAACTTACTGTATGGTGTTGCCTGAATGTAAGAAAAGTTTGGTTTCGTTTGTTTTGTTTTACGGCATATCAACCTCAATGGGTTATTTAATGCCGACAAGATTTTTATTGCTGGTTTGGTTTCGTTTGTTTTGTTTTACGGCATATCAACCTCAATGGGTTATTTAATGCCGACAAGATTTTTATTGGTGGTTTGGTTTGCTTTGTTTTGTTTTACGGCATATCAACCTCAATGGGTTATTTAATGCCGACAAGATTTTTATTGCTGGTTTGGTTTGGTTTGTTTTGTTTTACGGCATATCAACCTCAATGGGTTATTTAATGCCGACAAGATTTTTATTGCTGGTTTGGTTTGGTTTGTTTTGTTTTACGGCATATCAACCTCAATGGGTTATTTAATGCCGACAAGATTTTTATTGCTGGTTTGGTGTGGTTTGTTTTGTTTTTTAAGGGTTCATTGAAATTTTATTTAAGTTTCCACATGTCCTCCATCATTAGCAATACAAATACGATTTTGCAGTTCACGGGAAAAAATTACCAACTGATTTATAGTAATGCCTGAAATCACATTAGTTACTTAAAATTCGGTACATTAAACTTTATAAATTTTTTTACAGATTATTTCTATTGCAAATTCGAATAAAGTTATAATTTTTTTAAAGTTTACACGAACTTTATGGACACCCTGTATGTATTGTCTAAGCGATTTCATTAAGTTCTTTAGGACAAACCTCAAAGAATTCGAATAAAGGAACACATGAATACAAAGCGATAATGGCCCACCATAACGAGTGTATTCCTAATTTTGATTTTAAAAATCTTGCACTAATATAACGGGAAGCAATTTGCAATATTTACATTATTCGGATAGATATGCTCATCTTTATTGCCATATTCACAACGTTTCGGTTGCTGTACGCTCTGGCCTTCTTCAGGTAATTGGAATTTCGAACCGAACCCTTTATTTCCACCTTTATTTCTAGTTCCACGTGCCATGCCTCTTCTGGATGTCTCACTTATTTCCCTTTAACTCAACTTTCCGAGTTTTTGATTCACCACTGCTGTGGGTTGGTATTGATCTCAGAACACTTTGGGTCTAGTCACGGTATCTAACCAACGTCTTTATCCACTGGCCATGTATCCTTGAGACACACGTGGTACTAGAACAATCTAAACCCCGGTGGAAATAAAGGCTTCGGTTCGAAATTCCAATCACCCGAAGAAGGCCGGAGAGTACAACGGCCGAAAAGTTGTAAATATAGCAATGTAGATGAAGATACCAGTCCAAATAATAAAAATAATGCTAGTAATTATAATACCTCATCTCAGAGATATAGACAGAGAAAGCAATTTACTAAAACGAAAATGTATAGATTGTGCTTTAATCGCTATATGAACCACAGTAAATTTACGTCCAGGTTCTTACGACATTTGACCTTTTTTGGCAGATCTTTTATTATCACAATGTCGAGTGTTTAAGGACAAAAATGAAGAAAAAAAAAACATGAGCAAAAAGAAAAAATAATGAAATCAGTTAGAATATATACCTTAAAACTACATTAAAAATATCTAGTTATTTCAATTTGTCACCATTCCTCTTGGAAAAAAATCATTCACTTTCTTTTTCCTTAAACTATGGGCTAAATCAGTTGTTCCCAACTTATTTTGGGCCATGCCCAAATTTGGCATTTCTAAAATTCGGTTGTCCCCGCCCCCAGTAACATTTAATTCTTAAATGTACGCAAACTATACATGTGCGTACATACACAAAATACTTTTATGTATGCATAATGTATATGCATCGTATGTATTAAGCCACATTAACATTAACACTCTCACTCAGACTCATTAGAAAACAATTCACTTATTCTGTTAGTATACTAAGCAGAAGGGTGCACATCTTACGCATGCCCTACCGAAATATTACCACGCCCCGCTTTCGGAATTATTGGTCTAAGCGGAATAACTTGAACGAAGTAAATTCTACATTTCGCCTTTGCATTAAATATTACTGCCATACCGAGTCGGCTGCTTCCATAATATACTTAGCTTAGAGGTGCCCAATAGACTTTAGGCCACGCCCCACTTTGGTATTTCTAAAATTCTGGTGAACCCCACTGTAATATATGAATTATTGGTCTGAGCAGAATAAGTTGAACAAAGTAAAGTCTACCATTCGTCCCTGGATTAAATATCACTGCCATACCGAGTTGGCTGCTTCCATTATATATTTAGACTAGTGCTTCTTAACTAATTTTGGGCCATGCCCCACTTCTGGTATTTCTAAAAATCTGGTGCCCCCACTAATATTTGTATTATTGGTCTAAGCGGAATCAGTTGAACAAAAAAAGTCTACCATTCGTCACTGCATTAAATATTACTGCCATACCGAGTCGGCAGCTTCCATTATATATTCAGACTAGCGGTTCCCAAATGATTTGGGTCCATGCCCCACTTTGGTGCTTCTAAAATTCTGATGACCCCACTGTAATATTTGAATTATTGGTCTAAGCGGAATAAGTTGAACGAAGTAAAGTCTACTATTCGTCCCTACATTAAGTATTACTGCCATACCGAGTCGGCTGCTTCCATTATATATTTAGAATAGTGGTTCCCAACTGATTTGAGGGCATGCCCCACTTTGGTATACATAAATTCTGGTGCCCCCCACTGTAATATTTAAATTATTGGTCTAAGCGGAATAAGTTGAACGAAGTAAAGTCTACCATTCGTCCCTGCATTAAATATTACTGCCATACCGAGTCGGCTGCTTCTATTATATATTTAGACCAGTGGTTCCCAACCGATTTTGGGCCTTACCCCATTTTGGTATTTCTAAAATTCTGGTGACCCCCACTGTAATATTTAATTCTTACATGTATGCCAATTACACATGTATGTACGTAGACACCAAATATTTTTGTATGCACACTGTATATGCATCGTATCTATTAACACGCATTAACACTCTCACTCGCTAGAAAACAATTTACTGTTAATAAATCATTCCCGAATTGCCTCCTTATTCTGTTGGTATTGTAAACCGAACGGTGCACATCCTACGCCTGCACTACCAAAATATTACCCTGCCCCACCGGTGGGCCATGCGCCCCACGTTGAGAATCTTCGGGTTAAAAAGCACGTCAGACTAACCTCTCTATCTTTGAGTGACAACAATCTAGTAGAATGCACACCACTGTCTTTACAATTGAAATATAATAAAGAAAACCAATATAGAGAGAATTATGATCGCCTACGTAATGAAAGGACAACGAATTTAAATTTAAAAAAAAAATGTCTGTGAACGCTTGAAAATCCTTCTCCTTCGAAAAATATAAATTTTCTGAAGAGTTATTTGTTTTCTATTTGTGTCCAGATGGCAGCCATCTTGGAAAACGATTCCGGGTTGGAAAAGAAGGTGAGATCTTTTTGAATAAAAGACAGCATCAGTGTAGTAGTTTTCATCAGCAGCATAATTTAAAACCGCGATTCATTGTTAACGGTATCAATCTGAATCTGTATAGAGTGCGTATTTTACTATATTTTACGTCATTGTAAACATTAATATTCGAAAAAAAGAGTTTTTAGTTTTTGTTTATACTGATATCGAGTGTGTACCTTAACCGGTTGAAAGAATAGTAGTGATGATTGTTTGGACCGGGCTGAGGGAAGAGGTCGGTGTTAGTAATGATAAAACCTTGCATTAAACAAAGATTTGGTGGATGGGAATTCGCAAATTTACGTCTTTCTTGACAGATAAGATGATTTATTCAAATGAATGTTTAAATAAAAGGCAAACGCGCCAACTTTTAGCAGTTTCGTCGATTTCCGCTGAATTTATTTTTTTATATATTTAATTTATTCTCTCTTCTTTTCGTTTATCACGATTTCTATTTTTGCATCAATTTATATTCTCTCTTTTTTTTTTTCATTTTGAAGGTACGATTTTAAATCCTATTTATATTCCTTTATATACATATTTACTTTTTCTTTTCCTTTTCTATTTCCCTTCTCTCCCTTTTCACTCTCTTTTCTCTCTATTTATGTCTTCTCTTTCTTTCTCGACATCACTGGGTTACACGTCCGAGGAACAATTTATATTCTAATCTCTATTGCGCTCTTTTCCCTCCTTGCTATTACACACACACACACACACTCTCACTCTCTCACTCTCTCTCTCTCTCTCTCTCTCTCTCTCTCTCTCTCTCTCTGTATTTACTTGCCATGTTCTTGGTAGCATTGTTTTGTCTTTTTTATTTTCTTCTTTCTCGTATTTCCCTGTTATCTTTTTCGACATGTGCGATTTTGATTTTTATATCTTTTCTTTTCTCATTTTTGTGATGTTTCACCGTCTCTCTCTGTCTCTCTCGCCCCCACATATACACACGCACACACACACATTTTATTTCCCAATATCATTTCCTGAGTATATTCGATTTATGATTTTTCAATATAATCTCTTCACCTTTTCTCTCTCTCGCAGTAAAATTATATTTATTTAGGACCAGTGGTTCCCAACCGATTTTAGGCCATGCCCCACTTCGTTATTTCTAAAATTCTGCTGCCATGCTGTAATATTTGAATTATTTGTCTAAGCGGAATAAGTAGAACGATATTACTGCATTTACCGAGTCGCTTGCTTCCATTATATATTTAGACTAGAGGTTCCTAACCGATTTGGGGCCGTGCCACACTGTGGTATTTCTAAAATTCTGGTGCCCCCCACTGTAATATTTGAATTATTGGTCTAAGCGGAATCAGTTGAATGAAGTGAAGTCTACCATTCGTCCGTGCATTAAATATTACTGCCATTCCGAGTCGGCTGCTTCTATTATATATTTAGACTAGTGGTTCCCGACCGATTTGGGGCCGTGCCACACTGTGATATTTCTAAAATTCTGGTGCCCCCCACTGTAATATTTGAATTATTGGTCTAAGCGGAATCAGTTGAATGAAGTGAAGTCTACCATTTGGGGCCATGCTCCACTTTGGTATTTGTAAAATTCTGGTGCCCCGCTCCTGTAATATTCAATTCTTCCCCGGTTAGCGATTTGCAAAAAAAAAAACATAGTTTACGAATTCAAGTGCACTTTGGAAGATTGTATCTATAATGGATTAAATAATATTTATGTTGGTCACACCACAAACTCGCTTTCACGACGCTTGACACTACATTTGATTGATAGCTCTAAAATTTTTACGTAATAAAAATAACATACACAATTCCGGAAAATCCTTGATGACAACACAATTATACTTAAACATGAAAACAATAAACAAAAACTACAAATTCTTGCAGCTATATACATAAAAACGTTAAAACCTAACCTGAACAAAATAAACTATGAAATCTCCACAAATATTCTTAAATTCGTATAATTTATAGTACAAGCCATTGGTTTATATCAACGACTTCACATACTTAATACTTCTCATTTTCACACTCGCGTGGTCATGTGTAACAAAAGGGAGCTGCAGTGCGTTTTTCTCTTCCAGCGGTCACGTATGCACGAGTTTGTCGTTGCTTGGAAATCTTCCATATAAACATAAACAGACTATCATTATTGTTTTGTCCGTGTATTGGTTAATATATTGTAATGTAATTGCCATATTTGATAATGGCTTATGTAAGCCGAAAGCTTAGATAAGATTAAAAAATATGTATCAATATTGTGATTTTCTTTCTTCTTTTAATGATAATATTATTAAGTTTATAAGACGATATGAAAAGAATTTACATAAAATAAATAGACAACACTTGTCTATATTATTTAATGAAACATGCATCAATATATATATATATATATATATATATATATATATATATATATATATAATGTATTGAACAGTGAGTGTTCGTGGTAATAAAATAGCACTCGGTGTATAATAACAGAGCTAGAATTCATACTAATAATAAATATACAGTTTGTTCCTCTGAGTTTCATGCACAATGCAATCGTCACTATTCACTCTGCACCAGATGATTACAGAGGTGTACTAACGGTGAGGAACAACATGTATATATAATATTTAATATATATATATATATATATATATATATATCATTATAGAAGGAAACTCTTACACTTTTGAAAAACTTTCATAATAAATAAAAATTTAAACTGCAACTCCAAAAATGTGATTCATGCACACAAATTCACAAAATGCAAAAAGTCATATATAGGTATCAGCCAAGCACTAAAACACAGTGTTTCCCTTCACAAAAGCAATATGAAAATATCAGACGCATATCGTAAATTCATAATGCTGTTCTATGACATCGTACCATGCGAAAGAACGAAATATTACCAAGAGAACTTTATGAAATATATATATACACACTTATATCAAGAGTCCAAGAAAGACATTTGTTTCACTGCCAAGAAAAAAGTGCAATTTTTATATGTGAAATATCTACTCTTTGCATGAAGAAGGTAACGAAACCAGAATCACGTGTAGTAGAATTCTGGATAATAGAGTATAATATATGTTTTAAAATAAAGAAAAAACGCATTTCAACTGAAAACCTTTTCGGTGTATCTTTTTTTTAATATATATAATTATATATATATATATATATATATATATATATATATATATATATATATATATATATATCATGATGTTCATAGTGTTCAACAATGTGTTTCATGCAGTTTCCATGTAGCATACAGGCCATGCTCAAGCCATGACGATTGTGTATAAAGATGAAACTGAATTTGTGTTGACTTCACTGTCCACCTTTTTGTTTACATACGCTCTATTCCTGTTTTAGAGCACTTTGACTTATAAATATATGCATTAGACTAATATATATATATATAATACCAATTGGTAATTGGTAGGAATAATTCCAAAGATGACATTATTCCAAAGAAAGCTCAATGTAAGTGACAGACCAATATAATAATAATAATAAGTAAAGACAATCCTTAAAATTCCATTTCGGTTTTTTCATGAATATATTCAAATATTCATTTCTTCAAACCGAAGATTTTTAGAAATGAAATCAATTTGTGTTGACAAAAGGTAAATGGAGAGGGGAAAAAAGATTTTTTTTATATTAAAAGAGGGAGAAAATAAAATAAAAATTTCCATGTAAGATTATTTTTTTAAATTTTGAGGAACAGAGAAAGAGAGAGAGGCGGAAGGGGAGAGAAAAAAAGAAAGGAAAGAAGGAAGTATTAAATATGAGCCGATAGGTTGACGTAGAAACAAATTTTTCTCTTAAAGATCAGAACAAGTAAATATACAGAGTAAAGGAGGGGGTGATCAGAATTAAAATAGATGCGGTAATATGTCTAATGGTCATGTCATTTCAGACAGCAAAAAAAAATCATCATCAGTTTACAATCATCAAAATAATAATAATATCCATAAAATATAGCAAGATAAATAAAATAAAAATTAAAAAAATTAAATGATATAAAAATGGTACCCATATAAAACAGAATCAACAGTTCAAGTGTATATTCCCCAAAATTAATGTTGTTGGGGATTTTCAAATCTGTTTTGGTGTCTATACGTGAAGATAAGTTCGTTCATTTGATTCAATGATCGGTCAGCATTTCAATATTTAATCATTATAATTTTCTCCTATATGCATAGACTGCATCTGTCCCGGAAGTTGTTGGGAATCTGACACTGACAGATAATACTCCATTTAATTTGTGGGGTGAAGCCTCCATCTTTAAGTTTCCAATAATCTTTAGATAGAGCAGTTTGGTATCTTAAAGAACATTGCAGAAGGAATGCCGATGATTGTAATATCTTTGTTTCCAGCTACCAGCGGATACACCAATGTATACTTTTTTATCATTGATATTTCCTTTCGGAAAAATAGTAGTTTGGTATACCATCGTTTCCGAATTACAGATAGCTCCAACTGGGCAGCTACAATTATAAGAAGGCATGTTTTATGACAACACACCAGAAAATATATATGAATATATTCATGAAATAAATTATAACCGAAATGGATTTTTAAGGATTGTCTTTAATTATATATATATATATATATATATATATATATATATATATATATATATATATAATTATTTTTTTAAATATATGATTCCTTCGCTACATAAGAGTTCTCATTTTTCAAAAACAAGAGCCAAAAACCTCAATATAATTATTGAAATTAAATTGAATTAAAGTATCAAGCCCTGTTTCATCCTCAAGCGAAAACTCAGGAATAACCAATCTTGAAATTTACGCATCTTTATAAGCATGTTCATTCGCAATATTAATTACTATGGAAACGACCATTTTAGTAAGGGGCATACGAGTTAGTTTGTATCAAGATATCAGTCACCTTCGGAAAGAGGTCAAAAGAAAAAAAGAGAGCCGAGTTTGCACATCGTCTGGTCAGTCACAGCGACAGATAGCTGCCGCCCCATAATATGTCGTTAAGTGTCTAGAGAATTTTATTTTATTTATTTATTCATTTATTATTTATTTTTTCACTCCAAAGGGATGTTTCATGCAAAAACGCGTCGCAGTGAACTACAATTTGTTTTGTTGACGGTTTCATAAAGGGTTTAAGCTCTACTTCTGTATGGAGAACTGTTTTTAAAAAATAAAAACAAAAATACACAAGAACCCCGAATTATTTACCTAACGTATTCTTTCCTATTTTTCTACATATTTGTACACACACACACACACACACACACACACACACACACACACACACACACATATATATATATATATATATATATATATATATATATATATATATATATATATATATTTGTGTATTTAGGGAGCAATCCTTCCTTCATGTATATTTCATTAAAAACGACTGACAAGATGCTTTTATTTAGTTTTTTATACATTTTCTCATGCGATCTAATGTTTTTCTTTTCGGGTGATAAATTATATAAAACTGACCGAATCTTCTTTTTATCCGAGCGCTTTCGGCTATACATTTATCCATTTTCAAGGATTATCGTTTGTTATATGTATGTTTTATAAAATGTTTTTGTTTCAAAACACGGTCAAGATATTATGTCCATGTTCAAAGTTAATATTATTAAGTGTTGGTAGTTAGTTTTTATTAATAATGCTTCCATTATTTTTAGCCTTTTTTTGCATATGGATGATGCTATTATATTAGTGTTGTCGACAAGTATTTTCCGAATAGTGTCCGGTAGGTCTCCATGAATATTTAAATGAGATCTAATTGAGCTATTGTCAGAAAGGTGTAAAGTTAATCTGCGTGTTAAACCATTTGTAGTGTGGCCTATACAATTATTTACGAAAGTTGATTCTTGAGGAATACAATTCCTTAATGGGCATTTGAATTCGTAAATAATATTTGCTCTATTTAATTTTGTTCTAGGAGGTGAATTGTTATTTTTAACTATAAGGTTAGAAGTTTTAAATTTTTTATAACAAATAATTAATGTAATTTTTTGCTATTGTCAAATAAATAAAAGCAGTCATATATATATATATATATATATATATATATATATATATATATATGACTGCTGTTCTTGGTGACAAAGAGGTAGCACATCAGACTCAGTATATATATATATATATATATATATATATATATATATATATATATATATATATATATATATATATATGCACATTTCATTAAAAACGACTGACAAGGTGCTTTTATTTAGTTCTTTATATAATTTCTCGTGCGATCTAATAATGTTTTTCTTTTCAGATGATAAATTATATAAAAACTGTCCGAATGTTCTTTTTATCCGAGCGCTTTCGGCTATACATTTAGCCATTTTCAAGGATTATATTTCAACTGTTAGAATTAGAAATAGTTTGTTATATATATGTTTTATAAAATTATAAACAGGATGAATGCAGAATTAAGAACATTATAAAAAAATGCATAACACCAGTTGACAACAGCAAAAAAATTAGATTAATTATTTATTATAAAAAATTTAAAACTTCTAACGTTATAGTTAAAAATAACAATTCACCTCCTAGAACAAAATTAAATAGAACAAATATTATTTACGAATTCAAATGCCCATTAAGGAATTGTATTCTTCAAGAATCAACTTCCGTAAATAATTATATAGGCCGCACTACAAATTGTTTAATACGCAGACTAACTCTACACCTTTATATATATATATATATATATATATATATATATATATATATATATATATATATATATATATATATATATATATATATATATATATATATATATATATATATATATATATATATATATATATATATATATATATATATATATATATATATATATATATATATATATATATATATATATATATATACTGAGTCTGATTTGCTACCTCTTTGTCACCGAGAACAGGCGGTATGACGTTTGCTTGATAACCTAACTGTCCGGGTTTCAATTCTCGGTAGTGGATGCGCACTGCTGATGAGTCCCAAATATAGGACGAAACGGCCGTCCAGTGCTTTCTGCATTCTGTTGAGGTTTCAGACTCGATGAATTACTTAATTATATATATATATATATATATATATATATATATATATATATATATGATTTGTATGTTGGGCGTGTGTGTTTTGAGTAAGTTTTATAGTGTGGTTTATTTATTTTTTTCACAATGTGACTATCTCAGCCATCAAGCAGGGAATTGGGAAAATAAATGAAGTTTGTATGTACGGGTTGGATTGAAAGAAAATTTTGGAATCAAAACTTAAAATGTTTGGAAGAAAGAATACTCTCTCTGCCTTCGTTTGATTTTTGCCGCCGTTCCTCCCCTCTCTCTCTCTCTCTCTCTCTCGCTCTCTCTTTCTCTCTCTCTCGCCTCTCTTTTTCCTTTCTTATTCTTTCTTTCTTTTTTCACTGATATCTTTCCTTTATACGTTCAGGGTACGATTATCATCGAAATCTCTATTTCTTCTTCCTCCTCCTTTTTTTTTCTAGACCTCTTATATCCTGTCATCATTCTTTCTTCCTCTCCTTGCATCTTCTCTCTTTCCCTGTTAACCTCCATTCGTCGGATATAAAGGTTGATTAATAATATAACATTTTCCTTAAGATTTTTTAAACGTTTTCTTTTATATATATATATATATATATATATATATATATATACAATTGTCTTTCCTTACCTCTTTTCGGGTGATAAGTTTGTTTTTTATCATCCGATAAGAGCGACAGCGCCTTTTAAAATGATCTTATTTCATCAGAAATAACTCAAGGTTTCTTTTTCTTTTCAAAATGTCTTTCTAAATTATTTCCAGTTTTCAATTCCTTTTTTTTTCCCCAATTTTTATTTTATTTTTCTTCTTTCTCTATTTGTTGTTTTTTTTTTCTTAATTTCTTTTGTTTTGTTTCGTTTTGTGTTTTGTTTGTTTTGGTTGTTGTTGTTGTTGTTGTTTTCTTTGCAAAAAATTCCCCTTTCGTATTTCTATTTGCCTGGTTTTATTTGCTTGGTAAGCAATCTAAATAAACTGTTCAAAGGAGGGAAAAGAAAGTTAACACGTTTCGTTGATAGCGAAGAAAAACACGAAACGGATAAAGAATTTGATATTTATATCACGTGATATTTATTTTTATCACGTGATTAATGGCGATTCTCCGCCTTTTATCTTCCAGTTTATGCGCCATTGTATACTGCACTCATTTCTCCAATTTGGATTTCGCCGTCGAGAAAGTTTTTAAAAATTGATTTAAAAGAAAAATATCTCCTGAGACATTTTCCATAAAAACCAGAATTTTCTTAAGATTATTGTCAGAATTTCGACTTCATCCCAGTACTGCAGCAGTTATTTCTGACAAAACTCCGACCACTGCTACAGATTTTTATTGGCAGGTGAAACGTTCTATATTCTTTGTTCTTATGAAATAGACAGAGTCCCACAAACATTTTTATGTTTATACGTTCTTTTTATAGACACAAATATTTAAGTAAATGCTCTGTTTTTATAATAAACAGTATTTACAACATTTACCGGCCTGAATGTCCGGGAAATCTTCATAGAAAATATTCGTCCTCCGACCGGATTCGAACCTGTATCCTTTACAGAACCATCATTTATCCTGGCGTGCTCTTATCCAATCGAGCCACAGAGAATCATTCGATTAGCAGGGTCAAATTTACTACCTTTAAACTTCAATCTCCCATGATTCACTCACGTACATTCATATCTGCTCAATGCGTATCCAACTGTAAACAAATGACGTCAAACATTTTGAAATGGACAAAGTCCGACAATTATTTTAAAAAAGAATGTATAAACCTAAAGATGTCTTAAAATTCTTTGTTCTCTAATTAGGATTTCTCATGAAATTTGTTCGGCATGAAATAATGGGGTTATTATTATGTTCACCTTTTCGGTATTTCGAGCTTCGATTGCCGACATCATCAGGATTGTATCTGATGTAACCTCCTCGAACAAGAAGCCAAAGTCGCCTGCTATATTTTAACTTGCACAGAGTCTAGTTTTAGATTTGTTTGTTTTTAATGGCTTACCTACCTTTTTTTAGGTTATTGAAAGCCAGAAAATATTTTTAGTTTGTACAAACGTTTGGGACATAACGGTTACTCACCGATAGAAGTCCTACTAATGAGCCTATAACAGGGGTGGATTCATACAAAACCCCCAATGGGTATTTGCCTGTAACGGAATATGACCAACCCGAATGGAATTGGGACTCGGCTCTCCGATTTGCAATTACGAGCCGTTATACATTACACTACACGCACAAGAAAAGCAAGTCATATTCTCAGACGAGTCCAGTTTTTCTCATTTCCCAACTTCAAGGCAAGTTTATGTGTAGATGCAGCCCAAAGGATCTTACAACCCTCACTGCCTTCTTCCAACAGTGAAGCATGCTGGTGGATCAGTGATAGTTTGGGCCGCTATATGATGAAGATGTCTCGGTACAATAGTTGCACTGCGTGGTAGAATCAACAGCAAAGATTACCTGAACATTTTGGGTGATCATGTTCATCCAATGGCCAAGACGTTATCCCCTGATGGTGACTGTATCTTCCAAGAAGATAATGCTCCAATACATACCGCTTGAGTGGTTAAGAATTGGTATGAAGAGCATGAAAGTCAGCTAGAACACATGGAGTGGCCTCCCCAATCTCCAGATATCAATATCATTAAACATCTGTCGTGCATTTTGGAGCAACAAGTTAGGAGCCGATATCATCCACCGTCGTGTCGTAAAGAGCTGGAGAAGGTTTTAATGAAAGAATGGCTGAGAATTCCTCTGGATGAAGTCAGGAAGCTGTATGATTCCATTCCTAGACGTATTAAAGCTGTATGTGAGGCGAAAAGAGGACCAACTCTATATTAAACAAATTTTCTTTAAATTTAACAAGTGTTTCAATTATTTTATCCAACCCCTTTGAAGTACATGAACGTCTTATTTTATGGCCTAATGATTTAGTAATAATGGGCTTATGCCATTCATCTTTTCCATAATGAATTCCAGAAGCGTCAGTAAATTATATATCCTATAACGCTGTGATATAAAACTTGCACTGATCATCAGAATTAAATTACACCGGTACAATTTTGAATCTAAACTTAGTCTTCAAATTCATTTCCTCAAAAACGGTAAAGATTTGGAGAAAAATATTTTGTTTCCTGATTTATCATGTCAAACCACACCGTTAAAACTGAATGCAAAACGACGCTTCCAAAACCCGCCCCACTGTAAACAGGCCACGCGTACGTCAGCCATCCTTACGTCAGAAAGATGGGGATCGACCAGCATGTAAAACATGCTAAAACACATTTTAACTGAATGTACTTAGCAACTGTAAAGCATAAATACTACAAGAAAGCCAACATGAGAAAACTATTTGAAATTAATGAAACCGTCAACATAATGTCCGACCTGAAATAAATAGGTTTATACTAAAAACATATAACATCTACAATATACAAACTATACATCTACAAAATATACGTTTATCAAAAATATCTATATTTGAAGGAAAAAAATTC
>OZ038501.1:11035374-11045374 GCA_964036315.1 Acanthosepion esculentum | reverse complement strand
TTTATTGCTGGTAATATTTTGTTTTGTCAAATATATATTTTCCTTCAAAATTGTATTGCTTGTAATAATTTTTTCAAAAAAGTATTGCTGGTAATAGTTAACTATTTTCCCATAGATGGGACCCTAACAGGTGCTACAACCCTGGGTCAGAGTGAACCTGGGAACACCAGCAATTAAGAGGTGGTTCCACGCTGCTCAAAACCTTCTGATCGGAGGCTTTGCTGCTGAATATAGTTTATCGTCTTACCCAGGACGCAATCTACTTAGTTTTATTGGATTTTTTATATTTGTTTTATTTTTCTTTATTTTTGAATTTTTAATTTTTTAATTTGAATTTTTATTTTTTTAATTTGAATTTTTAATTTGAATTACTTACGTTTACAGATTGTTTTTTTTTCTGAGTTCGCAATTTCTGCATTATTTTGTTTTGTTTTTAATTTAATTTTATTCCCATATTTATTTTCTGGTAGGGTTGGGCTGTAATGTTGTGGCTATGTTTTTTTTTTCCTCTCAGTTTAAGAAATTTCAAAAATAGTTCTTCCCACACAGCCCAGCACAAAATCTTATCTTAAAAGTCAAATCAATTAGTGCAAAAAAGTTTTTTGCTTTTTTTTGGGGGGGGTGTCTTTTTTGGTGGGGGGCTGTATGTGTGTGCGCGTCTTCCCCACATCCCCGGTTTACAATACAAGAATTTACTCTTCGCCTTGCAATTATATTTTTGTAAGCAGTTCGAAATTTACTTAACATCGAATGTCTACACGTAATGCGACGAAGGTAATGCCTCCTGTCTCCACCGGAGGTAAAGCCATTTCAATGATACCATTCAACAGAGGAAGTCTTCCGCTACCAAATATTATTGCCACGCATAATCACCAGCAGTGGCGATGTATTGTTCCCCGGCCATAAGCAAGTGTCTGCCAACAATGACGGCGTATTATACGAGATCTATTATTGATGTATAATAATACAGAGTGATGCTCCCAAATTAAGTAAAACGACAAGTGATATATGGAATACAATAACGCCATTGATTATATAGATTTTCAAATATTAAGCACTTTTTCCTACATAGGCACACCACAATTGGGCATATATTTTCGCCAATGACAAACAAGTGTCCGCTTGCCGACAGGGTTTTTTTTTAAGCAAATCCCCCCCAAGCAAGGCGGGAGTGCCACTAGCACGCAAGAGGTTACAGAGAGTGGGAGTAAGAGTAAAGAGGAGTGTTTGGGAAAAGGATAAAGAAAAGGACAGGGATCAAGGTCAAGGCATCAGAAGATGTCGATTGACATTACATTTGAATATTTGAAGATTATAGCTATCAGGGAAGCAAGTGATAGGAAGGGAGTTTCACTGGTGCCCCAAGCAAGTGCCACTAGCACGCAGGGGGTTACAGAGAGTGAGAGTAAGAGTAAAGAGGAATGTTCGGTAAAAGATAAAGAGAAGGACAGTGAACAAGGTCAAGGCATCGCATCAGAAGATGTCGATTGACATTATATTTGAATATATAGTGATAGGAAGGAAGTTCCACTGACAGGAGGTGCGAGATAAGAAGCTGTTGGAGTAGAAGTGATGACTACATTTAGCCGTTTCGACAGTGAAAGGGTGGGACCAAGAAGCCAACCTGGTAACACGTTTAAATTCATACAGTTTGGGAACCACTGAAAGTAGCTCGTCGAAACAGTTGCAATGAAAATACTTGTAGAAAAGACAGAGGGAAGCCACAGCACGTTTGTGAGGAAGTGATAGTAACCCCTGTCCGTGTTAGCATGAGATGGTGTTGTTAGTGTCTTTAAGCGAAATCGATTTTCATCTTAGATTATCGAAATTTTATATCTGTTCCTAACGGAAACAAAACAATTTCTAATGAAGTGATCGATTTTTTAATTTATCAGTCCGACAGATTTTATTGTTTAGACGTTATTTTTAGTGGATACCCATATTTGAATAGACGTGTCGTTTATTTATCAAACAGTATATTTAATTATTTTCGTCTACTGGCCTGAATCTTTGAGAAATCTTATTAAAGAAAAAGGCGCTCACCGACGGGATTTGAACATGCGCCCCCCACCTCGGCAGGAGAAACCGTCGTTAGATCCGACGTGCTTTAGTGCGTCGATTGATTAAACACTGTTGAAATGTGCCTTATAAACGCAAATCTTTCTCAGACTCTCGAAGCATTCATATCTGCTCAATTCCGCAACCTAACGTAAACAAAGCAATTACTACAAGAAGTGATGGAGTTTTACTTATTAATCCGACAGATGTTGTTACTTAAATGTCATGTGAGTAGGCGATGATCCAGAAAATCGGAACTGTCCATTCATTTTCATTTTTATTTGATCATCGACGCACTCCGTGGCAAGGAGGTTCTTAAGCACCTCAGATCCAACGACGGGTTCGAATGCTGCCAGTGAGCGCATATTTTGACTTAATAAGATTTCTCGAAGATTCAGTCCGGTAGACGAAAATAAATAAATATACTGTTTGATAAATAAACAGAGTGTCTACACACATATGGCTATCCACTAAAATTATGTTTAAGTTGGATTAATAGATAAAAATTCATTCAGGCTTTTTTTGATCGGCAAAGGTTCTTCGTGGCCAAGTCGGTTAAAGCGTGTCGGTTCTAACGATGGTTCCTTCTCCCCCAGGCTGACGCATATTGGAAACCTTCCGGAAATCGCATATTTTGCTTTAAAAAGATTTCTCTAATATTCAGTCCGATTGGTGAAAATAAATAAATATAGTTTAAGAAATAAACGGTGCGTCTACTCAGATATGGGTATCCGCTAAAATAACGTACGTAATAAAATCTGTCGGATGAATAAATAAAAATCCATCACTTCTTTAGTAATTACTTTGTTTATGTTACGATTCGAAACTGAGCAGATATGAATATATCGAGGGTCTGGGAGAGATTTGCGTTTATAACGCACTATTCAAATTTGTTTGATCATCGACGCATTTCGTAGCGGATCTAACGACGGTTTCGCCTGAAAGGAGGGACGCATGTTCGAATTCTGGGGAATAGAGCATATTTCTCTTTAATACGATTTCTGGACTATTCACGCACTGGCCAAAATATTCGTGAAATCTCGAGAAAATAGATACTCGAAAAAATAAAATTCGCAAAAACAAAATAAATATACTGTTTAATAAATAAACGGCGCGTCTACTCAAATATGGGCATCCAATAGAATTCCGTTTAAGTAATAAAATCTCCTGGATTAATAAATATAAATCCATTCAGCCTTGTTTGATCGGCAAAGGTTCTTCCTGGCCAACTCGGTTAAACCGTGTCGACTTTATGGTTTCCTCTGCCCAGGATGACGCAATGTTCGAAACTTGCCGGAAAGCGTTTATTTTCTTTAATAAGATTTCTCGAAGATTCAGTCTGGTAGATGAAAATAAATAAATATACTGTTCAAGCAATAAACGGAGCGTCTACACAAATATGGGTATCCACTAAAAATAACGTCTACGTAATAAAATCTGTCGGATTAATAAATAATGATGAAATCTAAATGTTTTGAACCTAATTTTGTGCTTTCATAGGTGTTGCAATGTAGGGAAGGTTACTGAATAGAATAATTACACGATGGTTGGTAATGAACGATAATACTTAGGACAAGAACAACACATATAAGATTTGCCAACGGTGCGTAGATGTAATCAACTGCTAGAAGAGAGACAAGTGAATTCCACGATGAATCTCCAATTCATTCTAATATATATATATATATATATATATATATATATATATAATTATTTATTCGAAAATTATAACATATATATGTTATTAAATCATTACAAAAATAGCCATTTCGTTTCAACACTTCTGGTGTCTTATCAAGTGATGGTGTTGAAAGTCAGTTCGATCCTTACTAGAGATCTTTTAGCCTGAGGCCAAGATTAAGCTAAGCTTAGAAAAGAAAATTAAGAAGTATTGATTTGAATTTTATACGTATTCGGTTCTTTTTCTATACTCCATGACCATTCCGGGACATGAGTGATTATTGCTCTAACTTAGTTCACCAATAGGCTTTTTATTTTAGTCTATAAGTAAACATTGGTAACGTTCTGGTCTTCATCAGGTGATTAGAATTTTGAACGGAACCCTTTATCCAGTCCACGTGCCATCAGCTATTTTCTCAACTCTTTTTTTGTTCACTTCTGTTGTAGCCAGGTGTCGAACTTGAAACTCTTTGCGTCAAGTCACTGGATTTTTATCCACAACGTTTTTATCCGCTGTGCCATGTGTCGTGGAGGACATCAGTGGCTTAATTTTCGGAACATATAAACCTAATGTCTCAGTTACTATTTTTTTAACCAGAGCTAATATTACAATTTCTTTATCATTGTCTTATCTAGTACTCCGTATTACCAGTTCCCGTAATGTATTCATTTCTATGCTTGGCCGGCTTAAGAGATTTTTGTGGCCTAGAATATACGCTGATTCCTTAAGTGTTTGCATCTTCCAGAGATGTTCTCTCTTATTTCAACCTCATCCCTCAGGGGGCGGTGATCTCCCTTTTTTCTCCATATATGGTTAACCACGCCCGATTTTACTATTTTCCCACGTGTTACGGCTTTACGGTGTTCTTGTAGTCTTAACTGAAGGGGGCAGCCTATTTCTTGCCACAGCTGCATGAGATGGCGTACACACAATCCTTGGTCATGTTCTTCTCTATGGAAGGTTTTACTTTGAAGAGGTGTCGCCGAAATTTTGGAAGTCGTCCCGATGTTAAATGGTCTTTTATATTTTTCCGATAATCCCTTCCTTAGCGTAGGCAGACCGAATCAGTTTTCGAAGTGTTGTTATCCTCTTGCACCCTACTATGCCTGTTTGTCGTAGCTGCCCTCATGTAACAGGATAGTTATTACGTTGTCTGGTACTGCTTATACAGACTGTTGTTCGTATGTCTCTGGGTGGACTTTGGCTCGATGTTGTATGCAGCGGACGGTCCCTTTCTTTACACTGTATGGGTGGTGTGAGTTCAATGTGACGTGTTGTCCGGTGAATGCTGGCTTGCGGTATACGGATTTCTCGAACCCATACTGTGTTCTAGATAGTAATGGGGTGCAGAATTAATTTCAACTTCAACTTCACCCACCGCGACCCGAATGAGTCCGAAATTTTATTGTCAATAACTCCAAAACTTCTTTGTTATTTTCGAATTAAGCATGTACATTTACACCTAGCTGGAACTATTCAGGAAATTTTTATTAGAAACTGAGCGTGGGGCTTGAAATGCAAATGACCCTTTTGAGGTTCCGAGTTGAAATTAGTTCTGTCACTCATATTAATACATCCAGGAATGCTAGTTTGTTGTTTTCTCTCTCGGTTGTGAACTGTGATTATTTTATTGGGTTCACATGTTCCAATAGTAGCTGAACCTCATCCTGGTGTGGCCAGAGTATGAAGATGTTGTTACATTCATCCTATAAACCAGATATTCTTCTGGTTCATGCTACACGAATTTACCCACTGGCCGGATGTGAACGCCAAAAAATTTCGTCAACTGCACAAGTCTCCGCACATACCTTCCGTCTTTTACTCACAAACTCATAAGAAAAAGCACTACAATCAAGAATGTCCAACCAATAGTATCCATCTAAAGAAACAAAAGAAAAACTGGAGCCGATTTGAGTCT
This sequence comes from Acanthosepion esculentum, assembly GCA_964036315.1. Classification (NCBI taxonomy): domain Eukaryota; kingdom Metazoa; phylum Mollusca; class Cephalopoda; order Sepiida; family Sepiidae; genus Acanthosepion; species Acanthosepion esculentum. Next base: position 11,039,717 of record OZ038501.1, on the reverse strand, counting down.
AAGAAAGAACATAAACGTCCATCAAATGGACATTTCGGCACTTCGACGTCAACTTGGCGCGGGTTCCCAAGCAAGTTACAATTCATCCCCTCTCTCCTTCCGCACACCTCAGAGGACGCCTTTTACAACTCTTCCTATCTCCTTTTTGCAGGCCTAACAGTCTCTCCAAATCCAAAACTTTCCCTTGAGCATGATTCCCTTGCCAATACAGTTAAGTTGCACCAAGTGAAGACAACAGTCACAGCCCAAAGAATCCATGTTGTTCAAATTCTGTCTACGCAGCTCACACAACCACTGCACTTACGAACAACTCAAATATAATATATTCTTAGTTCTAAAACATCATTCCTATTTACCGGCAAAATAGGTTTGTTGTTTAGTTTACTGTGACCGGCAAGATAGCTTTGCTGTCTAGATTACAGTGACCGGCAAAATTGCTTTGCTGTCTAGTTTACAGTGACCGGCAAATAGCTTTGGTTTATAGTTTACAGTGACCGGCAAAATAGCTTTACTGTCTAGTTTATAGTGATCGGCAAAATAACTTTGCTGTCCAGTTTACTGGGATTGGCAAAATAGCTTTGGTGTCTAGTTTACAGTTATTGGTAAAATAGCCTTGCTGTCTAGTTTACTGTGACCGGCAAAATAGCTTTGCTGTCTAGTTTACAGTGACCTGCAAAATAGCTTTACTGTCTGGTTTACAGTGACCGGCAAAATAGCATTGCTGTCTAGTTTACAGTGATTGGCAAAATAGCTTGGCTGTCTAGTTTACAGTGATTGGCAAAATAGCTTGGCTGTCTAGTTTACAGTGACCGGCAAAATAGTTTTACTGTCTAGTTTATAGTGATCGGCAAAATAACTTTGCTGTCTAGTTTATTGGAATTGGCAAAATAGCTTTGGTGTCTAGTTTATTGTAACCGGCAAAATAGCTTTGGTTTCTAGTTTACAGTGACCGGCAAAATAGCTTTGCTGTCTAGTTTACTGGGATTGGCAAAATAGCTTTGGTGTCTAGTTTACTGTAACCGCAAAATAGCTTTGGTTTCTAGTTTGCAGTAAATGGGAAAATAGCTTTGCTGTCTAGTTTACAGTGACTGGCAAAATAGCTTTGCTGTCTAGCTTACAGTGACCGGCAAAATAGCTTTGCTGTCTAGTTTACTGTGACCGGCAAAATAGCTTTGGTTTCTTGTTTACAGTGACCGGTAAAATAGCTTTGCTGTCTAGTTTACAGTGACCGGCAAAATAGCTTTACTGTCTAGTTTACTGTGACCGGCATAATATCTTTGGTTTCTTTTTACAGTGACCCGTAATATAGCTTTGTTGTGTATCTTACAGTGACCTCCAAAAGAGCCTATTCGCATTAAAAACGTGACAAGCATACACTTAATTAAATCTTTCACAGTAAAAATCGCACATGCAATAACTGATCATCAGAAACAAAAATTTGAACATCTGACGATTGGTTCTATCGAAGCACAGACATTTTATATTGCGTGGTTATATTTACTGACAAAATAGCCTATTTTACCGGGACCGCAAAATTGCTTTAGTGTCTATTTTTACCGGGACCGGCAAAATAGTCTATTTATTTTAATGAAGAGAAAGTCCGGGAGAGTAGTCTATTACACAGAAGAACCAGTGTAATCTCGTACTGAATAAATCTAAATAGGACGTATATATTGTTTATATATAGGACTTATTACATACTGTTTATTCTCTTATCTTCTATGAAGAAGTTTCTTTCAAGTGAGGAGATGCACATTGCAGATCCATCCTTCTTGCAGGAAACAGGCAGAGATCTCTGGGCGAACACCCGACATCGCAAAAGTGATAAAGACGTTATTTTCTAACATCGTTCAAAGTTTATTTTGCGCTCAACCAGCGATCAGGGAATCACTGCTTTTGATCGCTACCTTGAGGGTAATTCATCTAAGGAAAACTCTGATTTTAATTCTCTAGCTGCGTCGTAGACATAACCAATCATATGAAAGGCTTCGGAAGAAAACTCTGTGACCAAATCCGAAGCCAAAGTCCCTAAGAGAGGCCGATGCTATGTACAACTTCTGGTATCTTCTGCGTCGACGCCGGTGTTAAATTGTATTGGCCTCAGCCTCTCCTTTGGATCGCCATCGGTGGCGTCGAGAAGGAAGATGTGCTGTATGGGCAACCACCGGTCAATCGTCAAACCTGCCCTGGCCTGCTCTCTGGAGACGGCAGCTGCTGCACCACCATCAGGCAGCCGAGGCGTAACACTTGACGAAAATCTAAGTCCACACAATATGTTGAAATTTCATACTACTTCAAAGAAAAGGTTAGGGAGAAATCCCCTATCTCAATTTGAAAGAGGTCATCTGAAAAAAACATTTTTGGGAAAAAAAATTTTCTCCAACAGCGCCGGCTCTGCTGGTTTGGATATGTGCACCGTATGCCGGATGAGAGGATTCCGAAAAACCTTCTGTATGAAGAAACAGAGGCTTCCCGCCGGAGGGAAGTGTGCTCGAAAGAAAGAAAATAACACACAGCAACATCGAAGAAAACAGTCTTCACGCGCATTGGTTGCAGTCGAAACTGTCACTCCTGTGTGGGTCTGTACAGCCATAACAGACGCTGCGCCGCCATCGGCAGCTGAGGCATAAATTTTGGGGCGCAGATCCATGGTCTCCCGACACCGACGGGTGCCACAAATATATAAAGGATATATTTAGGCAGCAATTATTCATCCAAAAATGTTTGATTAAAATCAATCGACAAGGTCTGATTTCTGTTTCACACATACACACACACACACACACACACACACATACATATATATATATATATATATATATATGTATGTATATATATATATATATATATATATATATATATATATATATATATATATATATATATATATATAATTTTCGGATGAGATGTTGAGCATTCTGCTCGAAGTTTTGGATAAACGGTCTGAAGTTCATTTTTTATTTTCGTTCAAGTACTTTCGACTTTCGCAGTTATTATCAAGAGCCGATATGTGTGTGTGTGTGTGTGTGTGTGTGTGTGTGTGTGTGTGTGTGTGTGTGTGTGTGTGTGTGTGTGTGTGTATTAGAATTACTTTGTGTGCATTCTGTTTCGTTTTCAGTGGTCTAGCATGACATCAACAGCTCTTGGGAAAGCGGCCGCACAATATTTTTCTAATGCTAATATGATATATGAACACATTAATTATGTGAACACGTTAATTATATCATATGCACTATGATCTCCTGTGTTGAATGCAATTTTATTTCATGTGGGCTGTTTATTTCGTATAATAATAGCTTCTCCAGTTCTGAGACTTTCCTTGCATTCGGTGCTGTAGATTAGTTTGATGTTATCTACTCATATCTGTTTTATGTTGATAGTTGTATATTGGTCGTTCATGATGTGCTGGTCGGTGTGTGCCCGGGTTGTACTGTATTCCCACAGATGGCAGGTGAATCTGCGAGAGAGGGTGGAGACCAATGTAATGATTTAACGTAGATTTTTCATTAATAGTGTAGCAAAATTGGAAAAATGTAATAAAAATATTAAAAATTATTTATATAAACTTGTTTTTTGTAGTTTTGATTAGGAGCGTTCATTCCGAGCCTTCACGTGATAAACGCAGTAGGAATTTGAAAGAAAATTTGCTGACCAAATATACAGCGGTGGGGGGGGGGAATAAATATTCGTACACCATGAATCTTTTTTAATTAATATAGTAATAACTTATGAAAAAACTTAAAATCCATACAATATTCTACACCATTGCATAATGCAGCAATATTTCTACACCATTGCATAATGCTGCAATATGCAAAAAAACAAACAATTAGGGAACGTTGTTTTAAATGAAATTATGTGTTATTTATAAAATTCTGAGATGAAAAAAGTATACGTACGAAATATGTTTTTAATATGAAAAGGCTTAAATTACCGTTATTTACATAATTCTTCGTAAGATTTTGATAGATTCTTGCAATTATCTTATTACCGGAATAATGTAGAACATTCTGCAATTCATTTCTTATATAAGGTTATCTCGGCACACAAATCATTCATAAAAATTATCATCATGGGAAAAGGCAAGGAACTATGAAATTTGCAAAAAGAATAGATCATCAAACATTGGAAAGAAGGCAAAAGCTACAGGAAAATGGCAGATATCCTGAATATACAATTTACTACTATTTGTTCTGTTATTATTAAGTATTAAAAGGTGAAAACTGTTGAGAACAAATCGAGATCTGGTGCACAATGCAATATTTTCCCCAGATCAATCAGAAGAATTCAGCGCAAAATTCAAGAAAATACAATGACTCCTTGGAGAAAAATACAAGAAGAAT
>OZ038501.1:11020374-11030374 GCA_964036315.1 Acanthosepion esculentum | reverse complement strand
AATGTGAGGCAAAAGTAAAGGAAAATAAAGCAAGTAAGAAAAAGTAAAAATAAATAAGAAAGAAAGAAAGAAAGAAAGAAAGAAAGAAAGAAAGAAAGAATAGGACGCAAAATTAAAATGTATGAAAAATAGAAGAAATGAAAGATGAAGAAAAACAGAATTCAGGAATAAAAAAGAAACGAAATGAGAAAGACGGGACTAAGCTAGAAAAGGAAAAAGGAAAGAAAAAGAAAGAAAAAGAAAAGAAAAATCAAAAAAGAAGGCATTGCTTATAAAAAAAAAAAAACAAATAAAAATGAAAAAAAAAAGATAGTAAATAGGAAAATACAAAATCCTAACCTTTTACGAATTTTTAAAAATGTCTTCTGCTTTTCTTCATTTATTCCCAATTCACTCGTTCCTTATTATTTTTTTGCTCCAGTTGTCTTCTTTCAACGAGAAGTCAAATGTCAGCCATCTCTTTAAAACACAAAATGTAGGCCATCCTATACAAAAAAAAAAAATTGCAACGAATCGGTCACCGGGGAATAAAAATCTAATTAGCTTACCAAAATGGCGGGAAGACTCGCGTATCCAAGTCACAACGGACGTTCTTCTTAAAAGATTTTAAAAAGTCAGCCAATTCGAACAAACTATGTTTGTCCAAGTTTTCGAGTATGGTCAGCAGTATAACTAACAATAGCCTTATAGTTGGCTTATGGATGATAGGATTTCCAGTTTTCGTGGTTGGCTTCGACATACCATTGGAAAATGGTGAATACGTTATTCAAAATTGCTCAGTAATTTGTACTATGGCTGAATCGCATTATAAAATTTAAGACTCAAGAATGGAGATAATAATCACGACTTACACACACACACACACACACACACACACACACACACATATATATATATATATATACATATATATATATATATATATATATATATATATATATATATATATATATATATATATATATATATATATATACAAGTATAGGACTGGTGTATACGGAATAAATTCCGATAACCCAAAAATACTATTCTTAAAAGAGTGCTCAGTACAGAGTAGAGCAAATATAATTTATTCGAAAATTATAAATATGTTATAAAATCACTATAAAAATAGCCATTTTATTTCAATACTTCCGGTGTCTTATCAAGTGATGGTGTTTATTATCTATGTATCTATTCTATCTATCTATTCAACACCATCACTTAATAAGACACCAGAAGTGTTGAAACAAAATGGCTATTTTTCTAGTGATTTTATAACATATTTATGTTATAATCTTCGAATAAATTATATATATATATATATTTATTTAAAGACATTTATATTATGTTTAACGTTCTTTTTATAGATACAAGTATTTAAGCATTTGCTTAAATACTTGTATCTATAAAAAGAACGTTAAACATAATATAAATGTCTTTAAATAAATTGTCGGACAATGTCCAATTCTAAAATATATATATATATATATATATTTATATATATATATATATATATATACATATATATCTTTACATAAGTGTGGTGTTTGCATACGACAGTCTGTCTCAGTGTGTGTGCGTTGCTTTAAAAACAATAGATATTTTGTCTGTCATTATTAATGACTTCTTTGTTCTGGTTCTTAAAACACGCTCCATATTTTTCAAGCCCCATCTTTAATGAGGATTCGTGGCAGAACAAGACAACACGAATTTATCCATTATTTACATTATTCGGATTATTGTCCTCATCTTTGTCGCCATATTTAATTACAACGTTTCGGCCCTTCAGTATCTGTCTATAGTTCTGAGATGAGGTATTATGCACATTATTCGGACTATTGTCCTCAACTTTGTCGCCATATTTATTTCAAAGTTTCAGGCGGTTGGAATTGAACCCTTTATTTCGCTCACCGGGGTAGACTGTTCTAGTTCCATGTTTAATGGATGTCAGTTATCAGTTATCTCCCCCTGAAAGATCTCCACTGCCTTCACCGTGTATTGAACTCCTGTGGGTCCTGTCACTGTATCTAACCAACGCCTTTATCCACTGTGCCATGTGTCCTTGACGACATCTGTGGGTATTCTGGGTATTATAAACCTAAATGTTTTTACCAGAGCTCATATTGCAAAAATTGCAAAATATATATTTCTATTTCTATTGTTTTTAAGGCATTTCAAACTGCTGCACAAATATACCAGGTACATGCACACAAAGACACACACAAATATACACACGTATCATGCGACTTATGAAGACCTAATTTTGAAGCTGATTTTAAGGAGGTCGCATTATACACGGGATACAAAATTAGCGTATTTTCTGCTGGCCCTGGCTACGCCGTTGACCAAACTATCTCTCTCTCTCTCTCTATCTATCTATCTATCCATCCATCTATCTATGTTTCTTTCTTTCTTTCTTTCTTTCTCTTTAATTATCTTTCTTTTTTTCTGTTGTTCCGTCATTTCTTTCATTTATTCTGCCATATTCTTTTCTCTTTTCCTTCCTTCTTTCTTTCTTTCTTTCTGTTTTCTGTTGCTCCATCATTTCTTGCTTTCCTACTTTTTGCTTTCTATCTATCTATCTATCTTTCTTTCTTTCTTCCTTCCTTTCTTTCTTTCTTTCTTTCTTTCATTCTGTTTTCTGATGCTCCATCATTTCTTGCTTTCCTTCTTTTTGCTTTCTATCTATCTATCTATCTATCTATCTATCTATCTATCTATCTAAATCCTTTCATATCTATCTATCTATCTATCTAAATCCTGTCATATCTATCTATTGGCTCCTGAACAAAATAATTTCGGTTATGCTCTTTGGTTTGAGGTGTGAGTTTGTAAACAGTGACTATTTAAGCTAATATTGCATGACTCTTCGTTAGAATTGAGTCACTGTCAGTCACTGTGAGTTTATATAAATCTAAAAATAAACACGCTAAAATTCACCTTCATCCCTGCCGTGAGTCGACGGCTTAGTGGTAGAAGTTCCGACTGACACCAATTCAGTCGGATTTCGATCCTAGCTAGAGGCAACCGGACGTCTAGCCACAATGATGAGCTGTTAAACAGCGAAACAGTCTGTCTGTGAATGACAAATATATATATATATATATATATATATATATATATATATATATATATATATATATATATATATATATATATATATATGTCTATATTTCTGAGATTAGGTATTATATACAGTCTACCCCATTGCACGAAATAAAGGGTTCAGTTCGATATTCTAACCACCTGAAGAGGGCCGTAGTGTAAAACGGCCGAAACATTGTAATAAATATGGCGACAAAGATGAGGAAAATAGTCTGAATAATGTAAATAATTTATCTGTCTATCTATCTATCTATCTATATATATATATATATATATATATATATATATATATATATATATATATATATATATCTGTTCATTATCTATGTATCTACCTATCTAATTACCTTTCTACCGGATATACTCGCATATTCTGCGACATTTGAAGACCTGATTTTGAAGCTAATTTTAAGGGGGTCGCATCATACACGAGATATAAAAATAGCGTGTGTGTGTGTGTGTTTGTGTGTGTGTGTATTAAAGAGATGCTAACCTTCATGTGGGTGATTCTTTGCGCCTTCACGGTCTAACGTTATGAATTGACATTAAGTGGAAAGGGTATATTGAATCAATGTCTAAGTATGCAATCAAGAATGTCTGTTCACTGTGTCATGCTAGACATTTTTCTCGCTAGAATCTATCTTATACATTTATAAGTCTACCATTTGTCCTTGTTTTGAATATTGCTACCACATACGGTCTGGTCCTCCTGCTATATATTTAGAGATAAAATCCAAAGAAGAATCTGCAATTAAATACCGTTTCCATATATGTTCTTGTACCCCCTGGGGTTCATCTCGGACGGATATGCAATGTGATAGGTCCTCATCTGGCATCTCTTCTACAGCCACTTTCTCACAGACGTGGTGTGGCTTCTCGTTGTCTTTTCTACAAATATTTTCATGGCAACTGCTCTGACGAACTCCTTTCACTGGTAACCCAAGTGCATGATTTTAAACGTGCTACTAGGTTGGCATCTCGGTCCCACCCTTTCACTGTGGGATCAGTTAAATGTAACCACCTCTTCTACTCCAACAGCTTCTTCTCTCGCGCTTCCCGACAGTGGAACTCCCTTCCTCTTACTTGCTTCCCTGATAGCTATAATCTTTTAAAATTCAAATGTAATGTCTTTCGACAACTACTGGTGCCTTGTTCCTGATCTCCGTCCTTCTCTATATCCTTTCCTTAAACACCCCATTTACGCTTAGTCTCACTCTCTGTAACCCCTTGGGTGCTAGTGGCACGCCCGCCTTGCTTGGGTTGATATGCTTTAAAAAAAAAGAAAAAGAAAATATTTTTGGTCCTGACCTGGCATATTGGCTTCAGTTACTTTCCATCGCCTTTTCTATATATATTTTCATGGTAATTGTTCTGATGAACTTTCCACTATGTTGTGTAGACTTTATGAATTTAAGAATAGTACTAGGTTTGTAGCAATGTCTCATCATTTCACAGTTGAAATGGTTAGATGTCACCGTAAGTTCTATGCTAACAGCTTCTTCAATTGCACTTCTTGCTTGTGAAACTATCGCCCAGCTCCTTGTCTCCCAGTCAACTTTGATCTTCAAAAATTTAAATGCAATATCAATCATTATCTTCTGGCTTCTTAATTCTTGTTCTTTTAATGCCCTCTTTCCTTAAGAGTACTTTTTTCTCATATTCTCTAACACTCATTAATCCCTTGCATCCTAGTGGCTTTATTGCCTTGCTTGGGTGAAATTATTAAAATAATACTAAATACAATTTCAGAGTTAGAAGTAGCCTTTAGAAGGAACTGGAAACCCAATCTTACACTTGAAACGAGGGATTAACCTTTAATCCTGTTCAAATAATCGGGGAGGAGTGTGAACAGGTAGATAAGTAAAACTGTCCCATCGATGATAATTGAAAATAGATTGGTACCTGAGTGATATCATGCAATTAAATCTCCCTTTGTAATAGCAGCACAAGCCAGGATAGCAAAAAGCTGTTATATCTGTAAGTTATGAAGAATATAAAAAAAGAACCTATTGCGATATTAGAGTTGAAATGGCACTATGTAACCGTAAGTTCTATGCTAAAGGTTTCTTTTATCGCACTTACCGTTTGTGAAAATCTCTTCCGGTTTCTTGTTTCCGAGACAACTTTGATCTTTAGAAATTTAAATGCAATGTCAATCGTTATTTTCTGTCGTCTTAACTCTTGTTACTTTATTGTCCTCTCTCCTTGATAGCTTTTCTCATATTCTCTAACACTCAGTTACCCCTTGCGTCCTAGTGGCTTCATTACTTTGCTTGAAATGATTAAAAACAAATTCTAGCTAATGGTTTAAATTTTTAAGAACTTTACATGTCGACTATTTTGTACTTTCAAATCTTCTCTGCAAAATGGCTGGGGTTGACGAAATCGGGGAGACATTTAATCGAAGAAATTTTCTATCTATTTCTCAAGAGTGTTTCTTACTCGAAATTGTCTGGGACGACGTCCAGCGATACCGGAATTATTTACATAATAATCAAGGAACTAAATTGAAAAAAAAACAACCTTCGTCCAGAATAAACATAAAAAAGTTCTGTAACTACAAAACTATTTTTGTACCTTTTGATTATTTTTGGTTCTTTCTTTGCTTTTTAGTGAATCAGTTTTCGCGCGCTGGCTTTTAATGAGATGAAATATAAAGGCCCGGGTTATGGCTGATGTAAATGGGCTTCTCGCTTGATTTATAAGTGTCACCTTCGGTAAATCTACGGACCTATCTCAGGCCCATGAAGGGATAGAGAAAGACTAGAAGGGGACATAATTAGAAACGAAGAGAAAGAACGAAAGAAAGACGTGCTGAAGAAAGAAAGAAGGAAAGAAAGAAAGAAAGAAAGAAAGACGGGCTGAAGAAAGAAAGAAAGAAAGAAAGAAAGACGGGCTGAAGAAAGAAAGAAAGAAAGAAAGAAAGAAAGAAAGAAAGAAAGAAAGAAAGAAAGACGGGCTGAAGAAAGAAAGAAAGAAAGAAAGAACGAAAGAAAGAAAGAAAGAAAGAAAGAAAGAAAGAAAGAAAGAATAGAGTATATGGTAAAAGGAAGCTGGTAATATGAAAATAAAGGCAACAAACAAAAATGTTAAAAAAACAAAGAAACGACACAGAAGAAAGAAAGAAAGAAAGAATTTGATGAAAGGAATCTGGCATTATGAAAATAAACACAACGAACTGAAATGTTAAAGAAAGAAAGAAAGAATGAAAGAAAGAAAGAAAGAAAGAAAAGAGAATATGGTGAAAAGAAGCAGATAATATGAAAATAAAGACACCAAACTAAAATGTTAAAAAAGAAAGAAACTACACGGAAGAAAGAATGAAAGATTGAAAAAGAAAGAAAGAAAGCACGAAAGAAAAAAGAAAGAAAAAAAGACGGGCTGAAAAAAGAAAGAAAGAAATATAGGAAGGAAAGAAAGAAAGAAAAAGGAAAGAAAGAATAGAGTCTATGGTAAAAGGAAGCCGGTAATATGAGAATAAAGACAACAATAAAAAATGTTAAAAAAAGAAAGAAAGGACACGGAGGAAATAAAGAAAGAAAGAAAGAAAGAAAGAAAGAAAGAAAGAAAGAAAGATAGAAAGAAAGAAAGAAAGAAAGAAAAGAGAATATGGTGAAAAGAAGCGGATAATATGAAAATAAAGACACCAAACTAAAATGTTAAAAAAGAAACTACACGGAAGAAAGAAAGAAAGAATGAAAAAGAAAGAAAGAAAGAAAGATAGGAAGGAAATAAAGAAGGAAAGGAAGAAAGAAAGACAGGCTGAAGAAAGAAAGAAAGAAAGAAAGAAAAGATTAGATCTGAATGGCGCCTACTGTATTTAGAATTGAATGTGAATGTATCGTAAAGTGATGTTTAGCACAGACCACGGATGTAGTAATTTTTTTCCTCACTGTGTGCCTCTTTACTATTTTCATCTTGGCTGATGAAATATTAGACTTTTTTTATAAGGAAACATTTGTCGTTCTTTGACCGGGCGGCCAGTCAGTTGAAATTGAAAATTCTTTTCTACTAAAACAGTTTTTTCCAGTAAAACTAGTTCCTCAAGTCAAATACCAGTTGGTACTCTTTCCAGTATTGGTTACAGTTTCCTTCCTAACCTTTTGTTGGTGGTGGTGTGGAACGTCAACTTATTTATTATTTACTCCTCTCTGCGGTCCACTTTAGTTATTGCCGCTGTTGAAAATCTTCAGGTGATGTGGTTTCTGTTATTTGGAAAAGTACTTTGTGATTGTGCAGCGCCACTCCACGAGGTTCGAAGAAGGATGGTCCTCGCTGAGACCTATAGCCTTCGCTCGCCGGAAGATATTTTTTTCATCCCTGATTTGAGAAAATTGCTGCGTACTGCTGACTGTTTAGATATTTTCGAACAATTTCGGCACCATGCATGACAAGCAATGAAACTCGATCAGACGAAGACGATTTAAGAATACGATCCGTCTTTTTTACTATAAAAAAATATCGTTGATATTTATTTTTCTATCGAAAAATGTGTTGCTTGTATTTTTACTATAATAATGTATTTTTATTCTTTCATAGTGTTTTGTTTTTGTTGTGGGTGGGGTTCACTATTTTCTTATAGGTATGACCCTAACAGATGCTGCCACACAGCGTCAGAGTGGACCTGGGAACAACAACATTTAAAAGGTGGTTCCACGCTCTTCAAAACCCCCAATCAGACGTCTTGATGCCGGATGTAGTTTATCGTCGTACCCAGGTGTTACACAAACTTAAATGTGCCTCAGTTGACATTAGGGATTGACTACCGGCGCTAGTAGACAGGCTTAATCGAACATGAGCTGTCAGATATTATATAAACCAACCGGTATTTCCCGGAAACCTGTGGTTCCGCAAAGGGTCGCTAGGTGATAAATATTCTAATGCATTTTTGAATAACGTTTGTTTAATTCTATATTTGCAATTTTACTGTAAACTTACGACATATTACTGAAAAATCTTTGGTTATTATAATAAAGGTTTCAACCTTTTAGATTATATAAGATTATATAATACTTTTTTTATGCAGGAGTTCCCAAGTTATTAAATGCTCAAGGGTAAAATTGGAAGGTCAATTATTGCGACATTGATAATGGTGCAAATGATCGGTGTTCTATGTGTTGTATCTCTTCGGTACAAGTCCTGGGTATTACGATAAACACCATCCGGCAGCAAGGCCGGTCATCGGGAGATTTTAGGTTTTGAGGAGTGTGGAAACACCTCTTAATCACTGTTGTTTGTAGGTCCACCCTGACCTGGGGTGGCAGCACCTGTTAGGGCCCCAACTATAAGCAAATAGTGAATTTACAAACAAAAACAAAACACTATAAAAGTATAAATATAATTTTTTTTTGTAGTGGAACAGTCATCAGGACATTTTTGTATAAAAAATCGCCAACGATACCTATTTATAGTAAAATTGCCAGCGATATATTTTATAGTAGAAGTACCAACAATATATTTTATAACAAAATGACTAACAATACATTTTATCTGTAGCTGTAGAAATACATTTGCGTTCAAAATATATTTAGTTGAAGCCATAAAATGGTGTTAAAAATATTTAGATTTCGTCATTAAATAACCCATAGAGATTGATATGCCGCTAAACAAAATCAACCAACCAAACAACAAACATGAAAGAAATCTTTCATGACATTAAACCATATAATAAACTGCAATTTTGTATAAGAGTTAGTTCCGTTGCCGACACCATGGTTTGAAACTAGATCGCCACAGAGTAACACGGATGATTCCATTATTAAGTAGATCACGTGATCATAGAGGAATTGAATAAATATGAAGTAGCATGTTGACTAACTGATCACTATTTTTCCTTGGTCACTCTCCGAATTACTTCAGAGGTGTGCTTGTCAAACTATTTGCCTCCGGGCACAGAGGAACCCAGACGAGGCTATGCCGAAGGGCAAAGTCTCGTCTGGGGTGGTAGACAGCTACCCGATCCCGTTTTTACGGAGTCTACGGGGAATTTTTGCCCGATTCTACTGGCTCGGGTACCCCACAATAAACTAGGCCTTGTGCCAGATTCGACCGCGTGGGGCGGTTAGTGAATATCATCACTATTACTCCTTGGTCACTCACCGAATTACTTCGGAAGTGTGCTTGTCAAACTCTTTGCTTCCGGGCACAGAGGAACCCAGACGAGGCTGTGCGGAAGGGCAAAGTCTCGTCTGGGTGGTAGACAGCTACCAGACGTCGTTTTTTACGGGGTCTACGAGGAAGTTTAGATCGGGCCTACGAGCTCGGATACCCAACAATAAACTTGGCTTTGTGCCGCATCCGTGAATTGTAATTTTTACTGTACCCGTACGGCATATTCTTGAAAAATCCTTGGTTATTATAATAAAGGTTTCAACCTTTTATATTGTATAAGATTATATAATATTTATTTTTTTTATGCAAGGGTTCCCTGAGACACGAAAACTAATTCAAGGGTTTCACCAGGTTAAAAAGTTTGAGAAACGCTAATATATACGGATGATTAAAATTGATAGCCGCGAACGGTGTTATTATAATTAATATAATTAAAGTGGGAGCGGTAAAGTGTGAGGAAAATGAAAACAAGGCGGCAAAAGTCAGTGAAGACTGAAATGATATACTTAAATAGAACAGGGTAAGCGAAAAATGTATGACTTCTCTGGCCGCAACATACAGCGACTACAATTAGAACGAAAACAATATCTAACTAATGTATCAGCAACAATACTAATGTCGAACGATGTGTTTACAGTAGAAATGATTGAAGACTAAGTCTGCTTCGGGAGTTCATCAATCGCCTCCCGTAAAAATCGCCGATCAGAATTTTGAAGCTGATGAGAATTGCCAAGAACGGGCAGAGATGAAGGGTGTAAATAAAAAGTCCCGGAGAAAATTATATTAACTGAAAGGCGAACAA
>OZ038501.1:11002874-11005374 GCA_964036315.1 Acanthosepion esculentum | reverse complement strand
AAAGCCCTTCGTAAAGTGTGGGCTGTACTTGTGAGAACAATTCCTTGTATCTCTTTGGGACATAGACTTCCAGGAATCCCTTTAATTCGTCTACTGGAATCTTTTCCAACCAATCCTGGGGCTCCAACTACAACAGGGATTGTTGATGTTCCCATATGCCACATTTTTCAGATTTCTATTTCAAGGTCCTTGTATTTTGACAGCTTTTTGAATATCTTCAAAGATACATTGCAGTCTTCAGGGACTGCCATATCAATAAGGAGGCACTTGTTTTGTTTGTGGTCTTTAATAACAATGTCTGGTCTGTTGGCTTTCATTGTTCTGTCTGTGTATTGTGTAGTTCCATAGAATTGTAACAGGTCCTATCTCTGTAACTGGGTCTGGGTGGTGTTCATACCAGTTTCTTTCAGATTACTTCCCGTAGAAGTTGCAAATTTTCCAGTGCAGATATTGGCCCATTCTGTCGTGCCGGAATTTATATTCAGTGGGTGCCAATATCGTGCAACCTGATACAAAATGATCAATTGTTTCTGGATATTTATCACAGAGCATTTACTTAAATATTTGTATCTAAGAAAAGAATATATAAACATAAAAATGTCTTAAAAATAATTGTCGGACTTTGTCCATTTCATAATGTGTGACGTCATTTGTTCACATTTGGATACGCCATGAGCAGATATGAATGAACGTGAGAGAATCATGGAAAATTGTAGTTTAAAAACAGTAAATTGAACCTTGCTAACTGAACGCTCCTCTCTGGCCCAATCGGTTAAAGGCACGTCAAGCAATATAACAGTTCTGTATAGGATACAGGTTCGATTCCTGTCGGAGGACGAATATTTCCTATGAAGATTTCTCGGACATTCAGGCCGGTAAATGTTGTTAATACTGTTTATTATAAACAGAGCATTTACGTTAATATTTGTATCTATAAAAAGAATGTTTAAACATAAAAATGTCTTTATATATATATATATTTCTTTCCACCTTTATTTTTAACACCTTTCTCTTTCTATTTTTTCCTTTCCACCTCTCTCTTTCCACCTATTTGTTACTGTGTGCGTGCTTGCGTCGTGCGTCGTCCGTTCGTCTGGCCGGCACGTAATGATTTAAGTTTTTCCCCCCTCTTTCTTTTCACCTCTCTCTTTCCACCTCTCACTTATTGCGTGTGTTCCTGTGTGGTGCGTCCGTCTGGTGACATATTGATGTAATTTGATTTAATTGAATAAGATTTAAAAATACGGGTTTTTTATACAGTATTTTTATTTTAACTTTCTTCAAACAAACAATTTTCAATTATAATATTTTTAAGTTAAAGGCAGCCACAAAGAGATCCCGATTTGCTGTTTCGTCCAGTTGTTTGTAGAGTATTTTTTTATATTTCACCTTTCTTTAAAAAAGCAATATCTTTAATATTTTAAATAAATAATATTTTTGGCTTATTTAAAGATATTTTCAAGTGAATATGATTTTAAAATATTTTTGGTATATTAAAAAAATATCTTTTAAGTGAAATTAAAGTTCAAGTATACCCGGAAGTTCTAGTCCTATTAAATGCAGTAAACAATCAGTAAATCCTTAAACATGAACTTGCAAACCAGAACAATGATTACACGAAGGCATTGAGATATTTAATTGAATCAAAATAAAATTAACTTTCATTTCAATGGAATGCTGAAATCAACTTCAATGTTTTATAATCTGAACCGTCAGTGGCCCAACGGTTCAAGGTTAGTCTAATATATACATAAAATTGGACATTGTGGTCAACAGCCAGCGGAGACAGTCTGTTTCATGCTTAAACACAATCATCAGGTCATGTATATACAGGGTGTAAAAAACATTGACATAATTTAAAATGTGAATATGCAAGTAACTACATATGCCAGGCAAACGAAATTAAATAGGCTTTATGTTGAACAATGAAATATTTATTACTCAAAATTCGAACAAGATATTGAAAGGGGGATGTAGATTTTATAACCAATTTCCCAAACCATCGCAAATGGTCAATATGCGCAGAACATGCGACACGAAGCACGTCAAGTCGGCAGTCTAGCTCCTGCCAAACACGCTGTAGCACGCCCTGCGTAACATTCTCCAGCGCCTCAATGATTCTCTGCTTAAATCCCGATACGCTTGTAGGAAGAGGGGATATAGACCTGTCCTTTTACAAAGCCTCATCGAAAAAAGTCACATGACGTCAGGTGAACGTGGTAATCATTTCAAAAGCACACTGTCATTATCACTGGCACACATCGATCCAGTTTCCTGGTAGATTCTCTCTGAGATAAATCCACACAGTCAACACAGGCAGCTTTTATACACTTCGTTAAAATTTGAGATCATTAGAGCGAGAACTGGCTATGTTATTAGATTACAAGTTGATTAAAATATTCATTGAAAAAGGACACAGGCGCGTCCGAAAATTCCAACTTTGGGATCTTTCTCTTCGTGCTTCAATTTAGACGAAACGCTTACTAATATTTAATAAATA
>OZ038501.1:10960374-10995374 GCA_964036315.1 Acanthosepion esculentum | reverse complement strand
ATATATATATATATATATGTATATATGTATGTATGTATCTTTTCAGACAACTCCCCCATATCGCCTAGTGAAGATACTTTCACACGCGTGAACATCAGCATACATATACACATATCTGATTGTCTGCAGTTGTGGGTTGGGAACGTGCTGGCCAGCGGCCTTATCTCTGAACTTTAAAGACTTTTTTCTGTTTATTATGTTATACGCTTTTTCTCTTGAAACAATAATGAACGACAGCAAGGCAGAGTTTTGCGTCTATTCTGTTTTATTTTGCCTTTACACAGAACTTTTTCATACTAACCCGATCTAAAAACCATTACTCCCCCCCTCCCGTTTCCTTTCTCCGCCGCCTATCCGTTCCTTCCCTTTTCGGAAGTCATTTTGGCAATCGGCCTGGAAATTCTCTTTCTCTTGCCGGTATAAGCACCAAGCAGTGGTTCATGTTTACGACCGTAGCACTCTCCTAAAAGCACAACTAGGAATATTAATGGCTTCACTTCGTTCTCCAACATCTTTTCCGTCATATTCGTGTACAGGCACGACTCTCCATCACTTCCCATCCAGCTGCCGACCCAATCAAGTCCTGTCTATTTAAACCGATAACTTTACAGCTAAATCTAACTGCGAGCAGACGAGAAGATAATCTGAATTATTTGTATTTCGAAGTGATAGAGCGTGCTGGTTGGCCGGGGCATAAGAAGTAAAGTCGCTGTTGTCAAGAACAAAATATTGGCCCTCATTGGAGGAACTCGAAGAAAGCGAATTCGCGTCTGTCTGTGGATACACAATATATATATATATATATATATATATATATATATATATATATATATATATCACAGCAATAAACGTATGAAATTTGATATTACTAGACATATTAAAAACGGGCGAAGCAACCGGTTTCGCTCCCGCTCATCAGAAAATGTACAATGAAAAGGAAATGTGGAGGTGGAGTGAAAAAATTAATTTAAATTAAATCTCCCGTTGTAAGCCTGATTAGCGGGAGCGAAACCGGTTGCTTCGTTGTGATAAACATGGCGACAAAGATGAGGACAATAGTCCGAATAATGTAAATAATGTACATAATACCTCATCTCCGAAATATATACAGATATGATTATTTTATTTAATCATGTGAAATTCAAGGATAAATTTTTTGTACTGTTACAAAACTGATTAAGAAAGACGCCGTAGTTTTGGTTAATTTTTTTATTTTCCCAAGTACATTCAATCTCATCCAAGATCATCTTCGGGGGTGAATTGTTGTGACAAAAGCTTAATATAATTAATAGTTGTAAATTTTTTTGTGTAATGCACATGGAACGTGCTCTGTTACAGTCAATTTGAAAATTAACATTAAGAATATGAAAGGGAAGTAACTTCATTTATATTTTAGTACTAAATTACTTTTAAATTTAAAAAGAAATTGTTTTACAGTTTGAGCATCTCAAAATATTACTTTTTTAGAGATTTTTAATCATTGTTGCTATACTTATAATTAATTTTATTCGGTTTCATTTTTCATATAGAGCTCTTCAAGTTTTTGTTTTTATTTTCATGTGTGGTGTGGTGTGTTATTTGTAAATAATGAAAATAATCATAATATGTCTAACTTTTTCAACCCAACATGCATGAATGAAGATATGGTGCCCCCCCATATATATATATATATATATATATATATATATATATAAAAGTGACCATAGAAGTCAACACTTAGAGGCGACAGTCTGTTTCATGCTAGATGCAATTGTCAGGCCACGACGAAGGCTATTTATATATACGGGTCAGTGGTGCATTTTGGCGGTTATATGACAGGAAGTCGTTTATTTGTTTATTTATTTATTTGGGTTAAATTATTTTGCTTGTTTTTATTTATTCTTATTTTTATTTTTTATCTCATGTATTTATTTTTTTTTTATTTTATAGGTGTTTTTATTAACGTTGTAAAAAGTTTTGTTTTTGTTTGGGAAGATAATTAAAGCTAAACATAGACAAAATAGAGGATTTCATCTAGCATGAAACAGACTGTCGCATCTAAGTGTTAACTTCTATGGTCACTTTTATATTTACACACACTCTATCTCTTATATTGAGCACTTTATCCCATAAATATAGCACACTTTAAGACTATATTTCTTCATATATATATATATATATGTGTGTGTGTGTGTGCATGTATTATTCCTCTCTAGTAGCACACCTCGGTGTTCCATGCACAACTGAATGTTCAGGTGCTGAATAGGGACTGACTGTTGCCTAATTCAGAATTTAAATTTTAATAAAATTATCTGTTTAACACAATACACGATTACCATTTGTTATTTTAATATATATATATATATATATATATATATATATATATATATATATATATATATATATATATATATATATATATTGTATTAAAAATAGATTGGATATATATTTTATTTAAAATAAACGTATATCTCGTCGTGTTCATGATTTATAATTCTCACTTACTACTCACTTTGTTTCCATTGAGTCTGGGCGTGTACTCCCCTGTCCGGGGATCATAATCACAATCATTATATCAAATTCTGAAGTAAATTCAATTTTTTTTATTTTCTTCATTTTTACCTAAATTTATGTTTTTTTTATGTCCGTGTCAATAGTTTTAGGAAAGTTTTATTTTCTAAAAAAAACTGTCAACACATTGTGGCCTATTCAACACTCAGTAACATCAACTAAGAACACGGGCACAATGTGATATCCGTGTTTGGAATATAAAACATACCTATTAGTTTAGACACGTACATACAAATCTATACATTCAGTTAAAATTTTTTTAAAAATTTTAATTCACCCTTGATAATAGCTAAAAGTATAACCGGAAGCCTTAGAATAAGAGAAAATTTTATACAAATTTAACGCAATTTATCTTCAGAAAAGGAAATACTTCTGCAGTCGTTCTCTCACAGACGCGCCGTCACCTCGGTCTGTCTTTTTTACAAATACTTTCACGATAATTGCTCCGATGAGCTGCTTTCTCTGGTTCCCAGGCTTCATGAATTCAAGCGTCCTACGAGGTTGGCATCCCGCTCCCACCCTTTCACTGTTGAAACTGTTAAATGTAGACATCTCTTCTACTCCATTAGCTTCATGTCTCGCACCTCTCGACTGTGGAACACCCTTCCTTATTCCTGTTTCCCTGACAACTATAATCTCCAACTATTCAAATGTAACGTCAATCGACATCTCCAGTTGCCTTATTCTAACCACTATCCTTCACCACATCCTTTCCACTAACACTCCTATCTGCTCTCGCGCCAAATCTTCTGTAACCCCTTGCCTTGATCTATCCACTATCCTTCTCCACATCCTTTCCTCTAACACTCCTATCTGCTCTCGCTCCAAATCTTCTGTAACCCCTTGCGTGCTAGTGGCCTCCAGCCTTGCTTGGGATGAAAAGCTTAAAAAATAAAAATAAATAAAAATTATGAAAAGTACCTTGTCAGTCATCTTTAATATATATATATATATATATATATATATATATATATATATATAACCTGGGATGACCTTTATGCCTCTATGAAAAACTTAAATTTATTAAATCAAAGAAATGAAACAACGTTTTTTTGCAAACACCACCAAATATACGCCTTTAAATTTGGTAATTTATAAATGGTTAGGAAAATCTTTACAATAGAAATTAAACCCTAAAATATGTATATAAAAAAAATCCACAATACCATATATAAATAATAGAACAATGCCATATAAAATCTATTAGGAAATTAAATCAATTTCAAACACGTATAAAACTATAGAATTAAAAATACAACCCATTCATATCTAAGCAGCCCTTTAAGAAACTGTTGTGGGTCCTTACCTATAACTACAGAATGAGCACTTCCTAACACTATGTATACTACGCCTCTAAAGCGAGAGAGACGAATCATACTAACACCTTCCACATCTTGTATTATTATTCCGTGTAATATATCTTCGTTATTTCGACTCTTGTGTTCGTGTTGTTCTTCCTTGGTCCTAACCTGGACCATAACATATACATAGTGTTAGGAAGAGTTCATTCTGTAGTTATAGGTAAGGACCCATAACATATATATATATATATATATAGAGAGAGAGAGAGAGAGAGAGAGAGAGAGAGAGAGAGAGAGAGAAAGAGAGAGAGAAAGAGATTTTAACAGAATATATATATATATATATATATATATATATATATGGTGAATCAAAAATACTTCTTACAAATTTTGGGACTGTGTTCCTCACACAAAAATATGAACTACATTTTATTTAAAGTAGGCATTAGTTTGACACAACAAATGAAAAATGTAAGAAAGGATATACTTTAAATATGGATATTAAATTTTTTTTAAATTTTAAGTTGAAATTTTTTTAAATATTTTAAATGACGATATGCTTTTTGTTATGGGTCCTTACCTATAACTACAGAATGAACTCTTCTTAACACTATGTATACTACGCCTCTCAAGAGAGAGGGACGAAATCGAGTCAAGCTGATAGTAGTTCACTCCAAACCAGACTGACAGTCATACTGACACCTTCCACATCTTGTATTATTATTCCATGTAATATATCTTCATTATTTCTACTCTCGTGTTCGTGTTGTTCTTCCTTGGTCCTAACCTGGACCATAACAGCAACCATCAACGAAAAAAAAACAGATAAATTAACACCGAAATGGTTCTAACAAGAACATCAGTCAGTAAGTATTAACAAATAGTAATAAAACAACAGAGCCTGGGGAAAAACGTCCATTGTAGCCAGACATCCCCCAAGCCAACCTTACATAACTCCAACATTTTGACATATAATAAACATTCATACTTTCATCACAGTAGTGACCCTTTGATAACGAAAGTAAAAAAAAAAACACCAGATTACACCTCCATTTCCAAACTATAAATGAGCAAAATATTTCTTTAGTTCTAAAACATAACTTGAGAATGAAACTTGGCTCTAAATTTTAACCGTAATATTGAAATTGAGCTTTATGACTTGAGTCAGTTTCGAAACATAGCAATTTCTGTGTCGGAATGGAATCATATTTTTTAAAAATTATATTTTTTGATCTACTTCTGTATCGAGCAGTTTTTTTTGGGGGGGGGGATGTAAATAAAAATCTAAATAGTAAAGAACTTGGGATCATTAATCTATTTTTTCTTATTACATCAATATATACGCATATATATATATATATATATATATATATATATATATATATATGTGTGTGTGTGTGTGTGTGAGGTAGAGAGAGAGCGTGTTTTGATTTGTCTTCTTTTTATGTGGATGTACATGTTCGAATCTGTTTCTGTTGTCTATCTATCTATTTATCTATCTCAGTTTGTTCCCATCTATCTATCTTTCTATATATTTGTTTCTATGTCTATCTATCTATCTATCTATCTATCTATCTATCTATCTAATTCAATTTGTTCTCATCTATGTATTTATTTCTATGTTTGTCTGTCTATTTCTATATGCGTGTATGTGCGCATGCGCGTGTAGAATAGTGTGTACAATATATTCTCTTTTTTTAATTTGATTCAATGATTTTTTTTTGTTTGAGATTCTCAAGCGTTTTCGCAATGGCGTAAAGACGATTTTGTTTTTACACACGCGATATCTCTGTTTTGAGCTTTTTCAATCTTAAAGCAATTTGGACAGAACGAATTCGTTTGCACTTTTTGAACAATAAAACGTCGTTAATATTTCATTGAAACCAACTAATAGATTTCTGATGGCTTTTTTTTTAACGTGACAAGAAGAAAGTTCTTTTTAAATGAATTCTCTCACATTCGTTTAAATAATCGGCTGAATTTTTCAACTTCGTTGAATTTTCAGTGAGTTTCAGTATTTCTTAAGCTTTTTAAGCAATGGTACACCAAGGAGCAAATAAAAGTATCACGCCACACAGAGGAAAAAATAAAAGTATCACGTCAGACCCAGGAGCAAATAAAAGTATCACGGCACATAGAGGAGGAAATAAAAGTATCACGGCATACCGAGGAGACAAAAGTATCACGCTACACCGAGAAGCAAATTAATGTATCAAGTCCGACCCAGGAGCAAATAAAAGTATCACAGCATACCATGGACAACAAAATTATCACGCCACACCGATCAACAAATAAAAGTATCACGTCAGATCAAGGAGCAAATAAAAGTATCACGTCAGATCGAGGAGCAAATGAAAGTATCACGGACCACCGAGGAGCAAATAAAAGTATCACGGCCCACCGAGGAGCAAATAAAAGTATTACGGCACACTGAGGAACAAATAAAAGTATCACGGCACACCGACGAGCAAACACAAGTATCACGGAATACCGAGGAGAACAAAAAATGTCACCGCAAACCGACGAGCAAATAAAAGTATCACGGCATACCGAGAAGAAAAAAAGTATCACATAACACTGAGCAGCAAATAAAAGTATCACGTCAGACCGATGAGCAAATAAAAGTATCATGGCACACCAAGGAGCAAATAAAAGTATTACGACACACCGACGAGCAAACAAAAGTATGACAGCATACCAAGGAGAAAAAAGTATCACCGCATACTGAGAAGAAAAAAAGTATCACATCACACCGAGCAGCAAATAAAAGTATCACGTCAGACCAAGGAGCAAATGAAAGTATCACTGCACACCGAAGTGAAAATAAAAGTATCACGGCATACCGCGGAGCAATTAAAAATATCACTGCACACTGAAGAGCAAATAAAATTATCACAGCACCCCGAGGAACAAATGAAAGTATCACAGCATACCGAGGAGAAAATAAAAGTATCACGGCATACCGAGGAGCATATAAATGTATCATGGCACACCGAGGATGAAATAAAAGTATTATGGCACAGCTAGGGGCAAATTAAAATATCTCTGTACACTTAGTATAATTTCTAAGGTGTATATATTTATGTTATGAAATAAAACCATGGATTTTTTTTAAAAAGTGCGAAACCTGAGCCTGGTGATTTTTTATTTTTTATTTTTTTATAACACGATTTCTACGTTGCTTTTTTCTCGCTTCTTATTTTTCATGTTATTTTGTGGCATACTTAAGAGGTTCGCGCGGCACACTAACGGCATGACGGTTGAGAATCATTGTGTTATATTGATTGAATTCAAATATCCTGATTTAAATCGTTCTGTTAAGATCCATATTTACGCAACCAATTCAGAGTTGACCAATTCATGGAATATACGTTCGTTAACTCGAAAAGCAAAGTCTGTGCGCAAGTGAAATGGTGAAGATCAAATCTGAGCTTTTGACATGAAAATGTCCATATCTGGGCCTATCCTGCTACATCTTCATCTTCCAGTATTAACAGAACATGTGGGAAAGACTGCATTCTGCAGACTCTTTTTCGACATACCAATTGTTTACCCCCAAAGTGTAGCCTCCATTAATCCAAAATATATATTGCTAATGCTTAAAACCACTGGTTGTACCAAACTCTCTCTCTCTCTCTCTCTCTCTCTCTCACTCTCTCTTCTCCACACACACACACACACACACACACACACATATATATATATATATATATATATATATATATATATATATAGGTAATAATCCGTTGGTATATAATCCAAGTGAATCCTATTAATATAAAATATTAAAACTGAGCTCAATCTATTTATTATAACAGAAGATATAAATTACATAGAATAGAATTTCAAATCGAATAGCAATTTCAACTAACAAGAAGACCTACACTGGCATTGACAATGCCAATATAGGTCGAAATAGCTGTTCAAATGAGGTAAATTTTTAATATATATATATATATAGTAAAAGTAATAATCTGTTGGTATATAATCCAAATGGATCCTAGTAATGTAAAATATTAAAACTGATGCACAAAAAAGACCCCAAGAAAATGCATAATTACGTCATTTTGGAAATAGACCTATTTCAACCAATGAAAACTTCATTAGCCTTATTCAACTCCTGTATATATATATATATATATATATATATATATATATATATATATATATATATATATATATATATATATATATATATATATATATATATATACAGGAGTTGAATAAGGCTAATTATTATGAAATGGGCAAAGTCCGACAATTATTTAAAGACATTTTTATGTTTAACATTCTTTTTTATAGATACAAGTATTTAAGTAAATGCTCTGTTTATAATAAACAGCGTTAAACGACATTTACCGGCCTAAATGTCCGAGAAATCTTCATAGAAAATATACGTCCCTCGACAAACTGACCGTTACATAATTTAAAGATTGATATATATATATATATATATATATATATATATATATATATATATATATATATATATATATATATATATATATATGTATGTATGTATTTTTAAACAACATCTAAAATATTATTACAGTTAGATTTACGTTAAAAATATTCGAACACAGTTGTATTCCATATGTATTATTTGGTTTAGATTGGTTTGGCTGATTTTGTTTTACGGCATATCAACCTCAATGGGTTATTTAATGCCGACCACATTTTTTATTGCTGGTAATATTTTGTTTTATCAAAAATCTGTTTTTGGTAATAGTTAAGTATTTGCCCATAGTTGGGACTCTAACAGGTGCTACCACCCTGGGTCAGAGTGGACCTGGGGACACTAGCAGTTAAGAGGTGGTTCCACGCTCCTCAAAACCTCCTGATCAGAGACCTTGCTGCTGTATGTAGTTTATCGTCTTAGCCAGGACGCAGATTTAGTTTAACGTCTTACCAAGGACGACCTAACCTCTGGAACCAAATAACGTAGTTTGAGGTATACCTGTACACATATGGAACATTCGTTTTTACCGTAGATTTTAACAACTTTCGCTTATGTTCTTGATTATGGTATTATTAATTGGAGAAGCTCCAACGTTTTATTTAAATGAAGAAATTTACGAGTTTTTTTTTTGTTTTTTTTTGCATATCCAAATTGCTAGCATCACTAATGTATACTTCCGTATGCCGTGACTCTTCAGGGTGTTTGTGATAAGGGTTCTGCTCAAATTCCTGACCTTTGAAGCTCCTAATAAATTTCATTTTTGTGTTATCTCTCTTAAACCTAGTTCTGCCATACATTTATTAAAAATTGCTAGATCGGCTACACATTGAATTCATCTGTCCCCTACACTCCCAGCTCATTTATAAAGGAACATCGTTTATCTCTACGTCGTCTACAACTTGAAAATGGCCGAAGTATTAAGCTATGTAACCTTATTGTAATATGTTTTTGTAAAATGCTAGTTTAACGGATCATTGGAGATGCCCCATACTTCTTAAATGAGGAAACGCAAAGTAACGAGTTATTTGTTTCTTTTCATCTGTTAAACATATTTAACGTTATCTTCTTATATTATATCTTCTAGTAAACATCAAATAGTCTTATTTCAGTAAAAACTACATCCTCAGAGTCTTCAGCATGAAAGTACACTTAATTTTTTTTTCGACTCCATTGCTGTTTTCGTTTAAGTAATTTGCGCAATGTTGTGAGGTCAGATAAAGGGAGATAATCGATTTTGCACTCGTTTTAAAAAGTGAGGAGAAGGGAAGGCGAGTTTTCGCTTCACTTTTCCTATATTTGTTTCTATTTTTCTTTTCTTTTTTGGCATTTATATATATATATATATATATATATATATATATATATATATATATATATATATATATATATATATATATATATATATATATATTGTCATTTTATCTTTATTTATTCCGTAGAGATTCTGCACTGAGAAAATAGGTTTGGTCAAACGCCAGACTTATTCGTATGACTTTTACCAAAGGTTAAAATTACTTCTCACTATCAGATAGTAATATTTTTTCCTGTCTATCTGTCTACCTACCTATGTTTATATCTATCTATGTCTGCCTATCTGTCTCTTCCGGTTTGTACCTATCTATCTAAGTCTCCTGAATATTATCTGTCCCTTTATATCTATCAATGTATCTATTTATCCCTCTCAGTTCACATATATTTAACTACCTGTCACTTCCTCTGTCTTTATGGATGATTGTATGTTAGCTATATACGAGGGTCATTCAATAAATAAGGTTCATTTTTCGCTATAAGGACTTCTAATACAGATAGAAGCTTACTTTTTTTTCAGAGTCTGTCTATATTTCTGAGATGAGGTATTATGTACAGTATTTACATTTGTCGGACTATTGTCCTCATCTTCGTCGCCATATTTGTCACAACGTTTCGGTTGTTGTACGCTCCGGCCTTCTTCAGGTGGTTGGAATTTCGAAGTGAACCCTTTATTTCGATCACTGGGGTAGACTGTTCTAGTTCCACGAGCCATGTTTGATGGATGTCAGTTATCAGTTATCTCCTGCTAATTTTCCCTCTGAAAGTTCTCCACTGCCTGTGAGTTCAATACCCGGTTAAGGCAGTGGAGAACTTTCAGAGGGAAAATTAGCAGGTGACCAAAAACAAAATTACGCCCGTTTGTTTGCCTTATCAATTTCGGGGGCATTTCGTATTCTTGCATTTTAAAACAGGCGGACGGGTACTCCCTTGAAACTGGAGATTGGCGGTCATAAGGTAATCTAATTTCATTTGATTTATGGTCATCTCTTATCCTCAGTGATCCAAAGGCATTTTCCTCACATACAGATTTCTCTTTCTTTCATTCTAACCTGCCCGAAAAAAAACTAGAGAGAGAAAGAACCGTTTCATGGAATGGATGGCATCAGATGCGCGATTTTGGCGTCTTCATTCAACAGCAGACAAGAAAGACGCAGATCGGAGCTGAATTTTATTTTCAAAATAAATTCACACATTGAGAGATTAAATAAGGATTTAGCTTTATTCAGAGAGTATAATATCCACAGGGTGACCTCTCACTAACAACAACATTCCCTGGGGATTAAGTCCCACTTCTTTATTTATTCCTCGTATCGTTAAAAAAAATCCAAAAATTGTCCAAAAATACTGTCTGTAAAATCTTTCTCTTCATGCTTTACTTTAGTTAAATGGTTAATATGCCATAAATATCAATTGTATTGATCCGTTTTCTAATTAAACAATATTAATTACATTTACCGGCCTGAATGATCGCGATATTTCGTAGAAAATATGCTAAATGACGTTTTCGTATAATATACAGGTTCGATTCCTGACGGAGGAGGGATATTTTCTACAATATTGCTCGAACATTCAGGCCGGTAAACGCAATTAATACACTGTTACATAAACAAACAAAAACAGATTTACTCAAATAAGTGTATCCCAAAGAGTATAAACAGAAAATGTATTATATTTGTGGCTTTAATCCATTTCACACACACACACACACACACACACACACACACACACACACACACACACACACATATATATATATATATATATATATATATATATATGTATATATATATATATATATATATATATATATATATTTGAATTGGACAAAGTCCGACAATTTATTTAAAGACATTTATGATATGTTTAACGTTCTTTTTATAGATACAAGTATTTAAGCAAATGCTCTGTTTTATAATAAACAGTATTAAATAACATATACCGGCCTGAATGTCCGAGAAATTTTCATAGAAAATTTTCGTTCTCCGACTGAATTCGAACCTGTATCCTATAAGGTCGATTTTACTATCTGTAAACTTAAATCTTCCATGAATCTCTTCTATTGATATCTGCTCTAGCGTATCAAATGTAAACAATTGACGTCATATATTTTTGAATTGGACAAAGTCCGACAATTTATCGACCTTGCTAACCAGACGCTTCTCTGTGGCCGAAAGGTTAAGGCACGTCACGCGAAATGACGGTTCCGTATAGGATACACGCAATTAATACACTGTTACATAAACAAACAAAAACAGAGCATTTACTCAAATAAGTGTATCCCAAAGAGTATAAACAGAAAATGTATTATATTTGTGGCTTTAATCCATTTCACGCACACGCACACACACACACACACACACACACACATATATATATATATATATATATATATATATATATTTGAATTGGACAAAGTCCGACAATTTATTTAAAGACATTTATGATATGTTTAACGTTCTTTTTATAGATACAAGTATTTAAGCAAATGCTCTGTTTTATAATAAACAGTATTAAATAACATATACCGGCCTGAATGTCCGAGAAATTTTCATAGAAAATTTTCGTTCTCCGACTGGATTCGAACCTGTATCCTATAAGGTCGATTTTACTATCTTTAAACTTAAATCTTCCATGAATCCCTTCTATTGATATCTGCTCTATCGTATCAAATGTAAACAATTGACGTCATATATTTTTGAATTGGACAAAGTCCGACAATTTATCGACCTTGCTAACCAGACGCTTCTCTGTGGCCGAAAGGTTAAGGCACGTCACGCAAAATGACGGTTCCGTATAGGATACAGGTTCGAATCCAGTCGGAGAACGAAAATTTTCTATGAAAATTTCTCGGACATTCAGGCCGGTAAATGTTATTTAATACTGTTTATTATAAAACACAGCATTTGCTTCAATACTTGTATCTATAAAAAGAACGTTAAACATATCATAAATGTCTTTAAATAAATTGTCTTTAAATATATATATATATATATATATATATATATATATATATATATATATATATATATATATATATATATATATATATATATATATATATATAGCATAATGAGAAGCCACGTATACTTTCTTGATATGTATATAATATGGAGAAAACAACTGAAAAGTTGCAAATTAAAAGAAAAATAAATTGAATGTTTTTTTTGTGAAAGTATTTATTTATATATTTTTATATATATATATTTGATATTTCAGATCTGCCCCGATCTTTCGTCAGAAATTAATTAAATAACTGTATTCAGAAGTTTGTTTTTAAGTAGCCTCCTTCGCGAGACGCGGACAAGGTGATGTGGAATGCAACTGTGTTTGATTATTTCTAACGTAAATCTAACGATAATATTTTAGATGTTGTTTAAAAAGGTTTTTTTAACTATATCTAAAGAAATGTTTTAACTATTGAAATATTTATACAGATTTAAAATACCCAAGTCTTTGTTTAACCCTAGTTTATATGTATCTAATTTTAAAATCCAGTATTTCTCTTTTTTTTCTACATGTGTATGTTGAACTAAAATCGGAATCTATCAATAAACATTTACAGTTGTCTAATGAGTGTCTTGATAAGTGTTCAGCTATGGGGGAATAAGGATTGTTTTGACGTATGGATAGTTTATGATTGTTGAAACGAAATCTAAAATTAATTCCAGATTCGCCAATATATCCACTATTGGGAACATGATTTGGCGATATAGCAAAGGGACAAAACTTATTGAGAGCTACAAGGTATAGGGGGAAATGGAAAGTCATGATAGCTTACGTTCTGAGGGGGAATGGCACATAAAAGAAGAAATCTTATCTACTTTGATTGGGATGCATCTAGTTACGATCTCCTATGAATAACGATAAACTATTTTATGTCGGATGCTTAACTTGTATTAAAATGGCTTCTAGAATTTTAAGTTTTTCTTTGCATTGTGTCCTCTGTAATATCCGTCCTGGGTATGACGATAGATACATCCGCGTCCTGGGTATGACTATAAAATACGTCGGTGGCCTGGGTAAGACGATAAACTACATCCAATGGGAAGGCCTCTGATCAGGAAGTTTTGAGAAATGTGGAACTATCTTTTAATTGCTGGTGTTCCAGGCCCACCCTGACCTGGGGTGGTTGTTTCTGTTAGGATCGCAGCTAATAGTAACCCCCCACCAAAAAAACTGAAGTCAAAACGTGTAAAAATAAGTTTTAATACCAGTAAAACATTTTCGTAAGAAATTATTACCAGCAATACATTTTGGAAAAAAAAAATGGCCAGGAATGTATTTTTGCAAAAGATATTACCAGCAATACAAATCTTGTCGGCATTAAATAACCCATTGAGGTTTATATGCCGTAAAACAAAACAAACCAAACCAATCTAAACCAAAGAATACATACGAATCTATCCTAAAAATGTTGTCGGAATTAAACAGCCTATTGAGATTGATATGCCGTAAAACAAAACAAACCAAACCAATTTAAACCAAAGAATACATATTCTATTCATACGTATCAATCCTAAAAGTCTTGTCGGCATTAAATAACCCATTAAGGTTAATATGCCGCAAAACAAAATAGACCAAACCAATCTGAACCAAAGAATACATATTCTATTCATACGTATCAATCCTAAAAATCTTGTCGGCATTAAATAACCCATTGAGGTTGATATGCCGCAAAACAAAATAGACCAAACCAATCTGAACCAAAGAATACATATTCTATTCATACGTATCAATCCTAAAAATCTTGTCGGCATTAAATAACCCATTGAGGTTAATATGCCGCAAAACAAAATAGACCAAACCAATCTGAACCAAAGAATACATATTCTATTCATACGTATCAATCCTAAAAATCTTGTCGGCATTAAATAACCCATTGAGGTTGATATGCCGCAAAACAAAATAGACCAAACCAATCTGAACCAAAGAATACATATTCTATTCATACGTATCAATCCTAAAAATCTTGTCGGCATTAAATAACCCATTGAGGTTGATATGCCGTAAAACAAAATAAACCAAATCAATCTAAACCAAAGAATACATATTCTATTCATACGAATCTATCCTAAAAATCTTGTCGGTATTAAATAACCCATTGAGGTTGATATGCCGTAAAACAACCCGCACCAAACCAAACTAAACCAAAACAAAACCTCTATATTATTTTGGTGTTATCTATTAAGATATATTTTATGCTGATGTTATTTTCGTTCTTTGTTTTGTTATTTTTGTGTTATGTTATTTTTTCGTTATGTGTTGATCGAATTGCACTTAATTTTGACAAATGACAGATCGATCTACAATGTATGTGTGGCGAGTGTGTGACAGTGTGATAATTAATAAACAATATGAAATTCATTTTAAGAAAATGACATCTCAAATTTATTCATGACAAATTCATGATGATAGAGCAAGTATTCTTTCTGGTGTATTTCAGTAGATTTTTGTTTAATATTTTTCTTGTAACTAAATGTCATATATTTTCTTATCTTTCGGTGTTCAAATATGCTATATTCCGTGCCAATAGGAATATATTCTTGAAAATCAAGGTGGATAAAATAAGTAAAGATTTATTATAAAAAAAATATAGTACAATAAGAATAAAAGTTACACAAGGTCATCGCAAGTCAATCCAGAAGTGAGTGCTACTCTTGGAAGGTCTGTAGTTCTGGCGTAAATCTGAGTCGTACTCAATAGATCCCAGTTAGAAATATTTACTAGCCTCCCCACGGGTTAGGATGTGGCACAAGGCCGAATTTAATGTGCAGCAATCCGAACCCGTAGGCTCGCCCAAAATTTCTACGTAGTACACGCATAAATGGATTCGGGTTTGTCTACCTCCCCGGACAAGACTCTCCCCTTCGGCAAAGCCTCGTCTGGGTACATCTCTACCCGAAGGCAGAGAGTTCAACAACAACTAAGAACTCAGTAACATATCCTAGCTAGTTACTATTTACTAGACACACCAGGGTATATGTGGCACAAGGCTGAGTTTAACGTGGGTCATCCAAGCCCGTAGGCTCGGCCAAAATTCTCTGTAGTACCCGCATAAACGGGTTCGGGTGTGTCTACCTCCCCGGACGAGACTCTGTACTTTGGCATAGCCTCTTTCGGATTCCTCTCTGCCCGGAGCTAAGAGCTGAGTGACAGATCCCAGCTAGTCAATATTTACTACCCCACACACACACACACGAGAGTAGATGTGGCACAAGGCCGAGTTTAACGTAGGTCATCCGAGCTCTTAGTTTCTGCAAAAATGTCCCCGTAGAACCCGCATAACGGTCTATCTCCCTCCCTGGACGAGACTCTGCCCTTCAGCATAGCCTCGTTCGAACTCTCTGCCTTCGGGCAAAGAGTTCGACAGGATAGCTGGAACAGATCCCAGCTAGTCTCTAGTTCGTTGACTTTCAGATACTTATAGGCAGTTACTACCTATAGTGGTGTGTCTTCCATTCTTCATGGGGGTGTCTTCCATTACATCAATCTATTAGTTCTATTCGGTCATTCCCAACGCCATTTTATTTTTGAGTGCTTACTCTTAAAGAATTATTTTTTGAAAAATATTATTGTAATTCTAATAACAACTCTAAGAGGAAGCTTATTAAGATTTCTTTGACTCTTTCTGCTTCAGTGCTGAAAAACGTTTATTTTGTTGTGATAGATGGTTACAAGCGAGAGGGGAGATGGGATGTTTATTATTTTAATACCACACTGCAGATAACAGCTGAATACAAATCAAGCGTCCAATACTGTTTATTATAAAATTAATCGGGGGAACGTTTGCACATCAATTTAGGCAGGTGATCACTAAAACTTTTTCTAATAGAAGCGAATGTAAGAGTATGTATAATAAATGAATTTAGCTGTATAAAATGGAGATTCTGGGTTTCAATAATCATGCTCGATCTAGAAACGCTCTGATTTGAAAGAATTCTTGAAGAGAGACATATTACACGGTGTGTCTTCGAGGATTGAAATACAATGTCACCAGCAATGGAATCACTGAAAGCTACTTCACAATTCCCAAGTATTTGTTTGTAATGGCTAATCCTCTAAGTTACATGAGCTCAATACTGGCGTCCTCCAATTCTCTCTCTTCGGTCCTACCCTCTTTCCCTTTCCTATTAACGATCCTTCTCAGATACTTTCTAAAATGTAGGCTCCGATTTGAATTTCACATACGCATTTATTAACCAGAGATTTTCTTTAAAACGTGCTGAAGCCTTTGAAATACCAAACAACCATGTTTATTGTCTGCTACACCATTTGAGAGATCGCTCCGAGAAAGGATCAACAATATTTTCCCTTTTAAAAATAGATATTTAAAAATTGTGAAAAATATTTATTAACCAATAAGCTTCTGAGATTAGTAAAATCCAACATTTAAATCCCTATTTCTTTGTATAAATACGATCGCGTAAATTAACAAAGTTAGTATTCCGTTTTCATTTTTTTGTTTTGTTTTGGAGTTTTTTTTTTGGATAAATCTTTGGACTGGGTTGTACACATCTGATTACTCAAAACTTTTCGTATAATTTATTATTCAACAGTTCACATATTTTATCGAGCAAATTATTGGCAAAGCCTAGCGATTTTAAAAGTAATTTAAGTCCACTTGAAACATACGAACGTAGTTTTGTAAACAAAACGTTATTACTAATTATAATACAGCTTTCCCGCCTGCTAACTACTAGAAATTACTCGCATTCATAAAACAACTGAAATACGTGACACCCTCCTTATGTAGACATATTCAATCATACTAACTTAAGTTATTGTGGATTTGTGGGACTTTATTTCACGAGGATGTTTGTAATTCGTTTCTTTCAACTTGAAATAAAACAAATACTCAATAATAAAATTTATTTAAATTTGTACAGCTGTGTTTATTTCTTCGCTTTCCGCACGCTAATTTATCTACATATGTGTGCACCGCCAAATATTTGGATGACTAGTGTCTGGCAGATTATCTCTCCTCTAACCTAAATCTCCAGGGTAATCACCCCCAAGTCGAGTCTAAATTAGCTCTAATCATAATAGTCGGGGTCTGAATGAAAGCCATTTGTTAGAACACCTGTTGGATCTAAAGACCATCCAAAGCGTCAAATGGGGTATATTGCTTAAGATGCTTAAAGAATGGCCAGTTTCTAGTGTTACTCCAGAAAAACACCTCACTCCTGCAATTATACCCTGTCTTCACAAGATTAATACCAGACCAAGAACACGTCCTGAGTATGACGATAAACTACATCCGCGTCCAGG
Source organism: Acanthosepion esculentum (assembly GCA_964036315.1). Lineage (NCBI taxonomy): Eukaryota > Metazoa > Mollusca > Cephalopoda > Sepiida > Sepiidae > Acanthosepion > Acanthosepion esculentum. The sequence continues at coordinate 10,977,485 of OZ038501.1, read as the reverse complement.
ATAATTCAATAAACTACATCCAACAGCAGGGCATCTGATCAGGAGGTTTTGAGGAGCGTAGAACCACCTCTTAATTGCTGGTGTTCCCAGGTTCACCCCGACCCGGAGTGGTAGCACCTGTTAGGGCCCCAGCTATGGGCAAATAGTTAACCCCGAAACTGAGGTAAAAAGCATTATAAATGTGTAACAATAGGTTTTTAATACCATAAATACTTTGTAAAAAATTATTACCAGAAATAAATTTTTTGAATAAAAAAAAAAACTATTACCAGCAATATTTTTTTAAAATATTACCAGCAACACGTTTTCGAAAAAAAAATATTATCATCAATACGTTTTTGAAAATAATATTACCAGCTATATATTTTTGAGGAAAAAATATTACCAGAAATAGATTTTTGACAAAACAAATTATTACCAGGAAAACATAAGTTGTCAGCATTAAATAACCCATTGAGGTTGATATGCCGTAAATCAAACTAAACCAAACCAGACCAAGAATGGAGTATTACTGCTATACCTGGGCTGGTGATACCCGCTCTTCGCACCCCAGCCTCGGCAGAATTCCCAAGAGTGGCACAGGCTTTTATATGATGAATCATTCTCCAAATTGCAAGCCTTATTTCACAAACGAAACGTTGCAAGTCCCTCCCTACACTATCGTTATTACTATAGCAAATGTTCAAAGGAGTTACGTTTTTTAGTTCCACCAGTTCAGACCTTGACAGCTTGAACCCGCCATGATATGTTCGGGGTTGGGTGGGGGCAAATCATCTCCATCTCCTTCGTGATCCTTTGGTAGGAAGTAAGTTCCATTCAACCTCCTCCCCAGAACTGATACTCTGTTGAACACGCTTATGAGATGGTGCTTCCCTGATAACTAAAATCTTAGTCCAGGGTCAACCGATATCTACCCTGGATATCCTCATAATAGACACTGCTTGTCACACCTACTCCCCCCTCTCCTACAACAAACTAGCTCACTCAGTAAGCCTGTACCTTCAGAGGCTTTTGGGCCTTGTATTTGCTAAGCTAATGTAAAACAACAGAAACAGTCTACTTGCATAGAAGCTAGAGTGTCAAAATCAATTGGCACGGATCGAGAAAAGACCTTGTTGAACCTTGAGCAATGACTTTGCCAAATCACAACGCTTGTCAACAAAATGCAAATGTGACGCAGTGATAGATCATCGAGTTGAAATAGGACGTACTTTCAGGTTCGTCGTATTTTCTGGATCTGTTCCCCTAACACGATTTTCCACAAAACCCACTTTTACTGCTCAGCCGCTCTAGCAAGTTAAGGATTTTAAGAAATTCCCGAAAATATTAAAATTGTAATTTTTATATGGTGGAACGTAAAATTTAGAAGAGATTTTGTGCGGGGAATATTTTTTTTATGGTTAAAGAACGGAAGAAAATCCCAGAAAATAGTCGTCAAAATCTCATCAAAAACTTTAGAAAACGACTGCAATAAAAGTTATAAAGATGAGAGGCCATACTATTAAATATTAATATTGTGAAAATTGTTCACTTTTTTTTATTTTTCATACTGTACGAATAACGTCTTTTTCTATTTTGAATAATTCGCCTGTCAAATCTGTTGTATTTAACCTTTTGTTCTGAAAAGTGAGTTTTATTTTCCTTTTTCTGTGCTTATTAACATATAAAAAAAAACTGGCATCATCCGGGCATTAAATTCTGAGAAATGGATCAAAATATTCAAAATTGATGGGTATACGAATAATTTCGTCGCTGAGTGTGTATATATGATAATAAATTTCCCTGTCATTTTTGACGTATGAGTGTCCATCAACTTATAAGTTATTCAGCAGATGTTTATATCGAATATGCCACTTCAGTCCTGTAAGAGACTTACAGTCAAGACCACATTGGGTACAAAATTTGCGCGTTACGAGAGCAGGTTTCTGGCCTTAATGCAGACTATTTAGTTGTTACTCTTGCCTCCTTTAGAAGTTGTAGATATCAAAGTTCAAATGCTTTAATACTATGAATTGACATGAATAAAAGATTATACCAGAACAACAACAACAAAAAACGGTGGAAACAAATAGAATATTATAAATTGTCCAGTTTTCGTTGGACGATAGCTTAAAGGTTATAGAGAGCCAACTGAAATATCCTGATTACTGAGGCTAGCAATTATATTAATGTTAGTTTAAAAAGTAGTGTGACTTCAGAAAAATGCAGAGAAAATACAGTGCTGTCCGATAAAACTTCTCGAGAGCTCGTTTCTGCGGCTGCTCGGTCTCACGCTATCCGCTGACCTGAGATGGATCAAATACATCGGGTCAATTGCTTCATCCACCGCAGGGAAAGTTGGCTCCCTGTGCCGAGCCAGGAAATTTTTCTCCCCGGAATCGATCCTCCAAATCTATACATCAACCATTCGCCCTTGCATGGAGTATTGCTGCTATATATGGTCTGGAGCCCCTGCTGTTTGCCTCAGGATTCTTGATAAGATACAGAGACGGATATGCAATGTAATTGGCCCTGATCTGTCATCTCGTCTACAGTCTCTCTCTCACAGACCCACCGTTGCCTCGCTCTGTCTTTTTTACAAATACTTTCACGGTAATTGCTCCGATGAGCTGCATTCGCTGCATTCGCTGCATTCGCTGGTCCCTAGGCCTCATGAATTTAAACGTCCTACGAGGCTGGCATCCCGTTCCCACCCCTTCACCGTTGAAACTGTTAGATGTAGACGTCTCTTCTACTCCAATAGCTTTATGTCTCGCACATCTCGCCTGTGGAACTCCCTTCCTTATTCCTGTTTCCCTGACGAATACAATCTCCAACTATTTAAGTGTAATGTCAATCGACATCTCCAGTTGCCTTGATCTATCCACTTCCCTTCTCCACATCCTTTCATTTTTCATTCCTATCTGCTCTCACTCCAAATCTTCTGTAACCCCCTAGCCTTCATCGATCTACTATCTTTCTCCACATCCTCTCCTTTACCACTCCTATCTGCTCTTCCTCCAAACCTTCTGTAACCCCTTGCGTGTTAGTGGCTTCCAGCCTTGCTTGGGGTGAAAAGCTTTAAAAAAATAAAATAAAATAAAAGTGACTCACCTGATTTTTTTTTTTTTTACTAAATGTTCTCTTCTCCGATGAAACAAAAGCTGGCCTAAATTCAAATGTATCCATTTATTTTCCTTTTTCTTTCATTATATTTTAATGTTTTAACAAACAATATTTACTGGAGAGATTTTCTGGTATGAACTTGTAATGGTCCAAATTCCTTGTACCACGGTGATGGTCCAAGGTAGAACCAATGAAGAATAACTCGAACACAGGTATGGAATAACAGAGATATATTACAAACAGAAATATGTACAAAGAAGTAGAAGTATTAGTAATGACTATCAGATTTGGTTAGAGTGAACTATGTTGTCTCGACCAGTATCCCTATTCCAATGTCATAAAGTAATCGTCCGACTCTGTCTGTGACTCTGACTCTGCTGCTTTACTCTTGAGGCGCAGTATTTATGATGTCCGGAATAGTCCATTATTATTATGGGTAAGTTCCCATAACAGAACTCTTTGTAAATCTTCTTCAAGATCAGATAACGAATTATTTCACAAAATTTGATCAAGTTTCCTAATCAATATATATTTAATCTTAATCTGTTAATTTGTATATACAGTACTGTTTCTTTTTCGCCTATTGTTTTTGAGGTCAAACTAATTTTTAATCTTACTAGTATAAACACTCCTTCCCGACCACCTCGTAAAAAAGTTTACTCACCCTAAGGTATTCTATTGATAATTATAATTTTGGATATAAATGAGATTTAGGGAAAAACTCTGTGCCAAAAAAAGTTACTCACTTATTTCCTGCATCTAGTAATCAATAGAAACATAACCGAACAGCTTTAAATAAAGAATAATAGAGGTATAATTTATTTATAATAGGTAATATAGTTCGAAATATTTAATAATCTATGGGTCCTCCTTTATTTTGAATAGCCTTTTCGACCCTCTTTGGCATTGACTTGATTAGGTTCTAGCAAATTTCATTTCCAAGCATTGAATTCTATTCGGATATGAAATTCACAATAAAATCCTCTTTGTTGCTCAACTGCTTTCTCGAGAGCTTGTACTTAATAATGCGCCATAAGTTTTCTATGGTGTTAAGGTCAGGAGATTGGGGAGGCCATGTCATAACACTCACCTGCTTCTCATCAAAGTATTCCTTCATCAATTTTGATTTGTGACAGGGAGCATTATCCTGCATAAAAATGAGCTTGGTGGGGTCGATTTGCACCCTTTCAACAGAAGGGAGCAGATAAGACTCTAAAATTCTCTTGTACTGCTCGCGCATGAGAGTTTTTCAATAGGTTTTAAGAAACCAGTTCCATGAAAAGTAAAGTATCCCCAGAACATTATACTGAACGGATGCTTGACAGTACTTACTGCTAAATTCAAAGAGCTTTCAAAGCATCTTCTTTGGATTTTAGATCGCTTATCCTTTGAATTTAGCTCAACTTTCGTTTCATCGGAGTAGAGAACATTTAGTTAAAAAAAATCAGTTGAATCACTTTTATCGAACAGCACTGTACTTTGATCAACAAATTTCGTAAAATACATTTATTGGATGATTTTGTATACAGCGTCAGTGATGTTTCTAGCCGTGGTCCATTAGGGGGTTTCAGGTTTTTCAACATGATACACCGTCTCCACCGTGACCCAGCCGATACTGATCGGGTATCCACTTGTGTACCTTCCGTTAGCTACAACTTCTTCCATCTTCCCGACTACACACTGCGACTCCTCTTGGCAATTTATGGTCTAATCGCGGGTAACTTCCGGGTCACCAGCAATGTGCGCTCTTCCATAAAAAAGGAAGCAAACGCAACCACAGTTTCCATCTGGTCAGAAACATGGCGACGTGCTCGGCTTGAAGTGGTAAGTAACGATTTGTTTCCCTCACTGAGATATATATACATATACATATTCTGCTTAAATTTCCTCAAATTTCCTTTCCTTTTCTTTTCTTGACTCTCTCACTATATGAGTTGCACACACACACACACACACACACACACAAACACACACACACATATATCAACGCCAACACACTCACTCAAACATACCAACATACACATCTAAAAAAATAACCGTAACAGTGGTAGCGGGGCAAACAGGTGCTAGATCTTAGCTAGAAATCACCCGTAGGTAACAATAGTTCGGGTTACCCTAATTCTGTCCCCGGCTCGAGACTCCATTGTCGGGTATAGTTTTTGGTCATTCCCAAGACCTACAATGATGATGTTAGGACATTTGTTAATAGAATAATTAGAAAAATATTCGACTACTGATACCGCTCTGGAAAGTACCTCATTCCACATGACTGTACTATTAAATGGGTCAAATCAGACCAAAAATGGAATATTGCATTTATATCTAGACTGGAGTGCCCAATAATCACTGCCCGTACTGGGCATAATTTAAAAGCGTTTAAGCAGACATGTAGACGATAATTTTCCAACCTACAGCCTCCTTTTTTGCCGTGGACGAAGCGGGCCTACTCTCAAGTAGGTTCCCTTGCTTCGAAAATCTTTTGAGGAGTAAAGCTCACTGCAGACCCCAAAGTAGAACTCATATATGCAATCCAAATATCGACTATGGAGTACTGCGGCTATATTTGGATTTGATCTCTACAGTTTTTACTCTCCAGATCTGATTTCAAAAGTGCCATCACCGCCTTGCAGGTGATAAATTATTTCCCACCCTACAACCTATTCTACACAGACGAAATGTTGTAAACCTCTTGTTAATCAATCGTTATTTCCATGGAAAATGTTCTGACGAGCTACATTCCATAATTCCACCCATTGAGACATTTACAAGTATGCGTTACTATGTTACGTACACGGGGTCGAATCATCCTTATTCCTCCTGTATTTCCATTCTTTAAGAAGAATGTTACATTTAGATAACTACTTTCCGAGGGTAGATGCTTCATCGAACAGATTCTTAACCATATTCAAGTCAGGCAGTTATCTATCCTACATATCTTCATAATATGCATTTCTTTCCTCCTCTTGCGTTTATTTATTAAGCTTCTATCTTGAGTGACTCTTGTGTCTTTTATAGGGTGAATATTTAGTGACAGAATAATTAGCAATAGCCAATAGAGTTTATTCTGCTTTTATTTTATTTTAGGAAAGCGTGGATGGTTTATATTGAGTTGTGCAGAATTTAGATCAAGTGATTAAAAAGAACATTTGTGCGTACGCAAAAAGAAGCGAGTAGTAAAAAAATGGTGGAATGAGACGCTATTTTGAATAATGGATATTTTTTGGTGGGGTCCGTGTTTTGCGCGAGATGTTCTTGTTTATGAGAAAATATCTCTCTTCCTTCGCCATATAAAAACGTCGTATTTTATATTCTATATCTACAAAGAGAGGTAAAGAGAGAAAGGGCGAAAAAGTAGACACGTGCGAACGAAAGGAAGGGAGACGTTTGTATGCTTATGCATCCAATGTAGACAAAATGTTAACATTATATTTGGGAAAAGATCGAGAAAAACACTGGTGTAGTTAAATATTAGTGCGCCAAGTCAACATAAGAGGTGTTCTGTCTATATTTCTGAGACGAGGTGTTGTAATTATTTACATTATTTACATCGTTCAGACTGTATCTGTCTATATTTCTGAGATGAGATATTAGGTTGGTGCAAAAATAATGTCGTTTTTGACGTTCAACTTCATGTGAGAAAACGACATTATTTTTGCACCAACCTAATATTATGTACATTATTTACATTATTCGGACTATTATCCTCATCTTTGTCGCTATATTTATTACAACGTTTTGGTCCTTCAGTATCTGTCTATATTTCTGAGATGAGGTATTATGTACTTTATTTACATTATTCGGACTATTGTCCTCATCTTTGTCGCCATATTTATTACAACGTTTCGGCCCTTCAGTATCTGTCTATATTTCTGAGATGAGGTATTATGTACATTATTTACATTATTCGGACTATTGTCTTCATCTTTGTCGTCAAGGACACATGGCACATTGGATAAAGGCGTTAGTTAGATCCAGTGACAGGACCCAAAGAGTGTGAGTTCAATACCCGGCTAAGGCTGTGCAGAACATTTAGAGGGAAAATAAAAGGAGATAACTGATAACTGATAACTGACATCCATTAAACATGGCACGTGGAACTAGACCAGTCTACCCCAGCGAGCGAAATAAAGAGTTCAATTCGACACTCCAACCATCTGAAGAAGGCCGGAGAGTACAACGGCCGAAACGTTGTAATAAATATGGCGACAAAGATGAGGACATTAGTCCGAATAATGTAAATAATGTTTCGTTCGGACTGCTGCCCTCGTCTTTATTGTCATGTTCACGACGTTTCCGTATATTAAACTAGAACAATTTGTCCAGGTTTGAAATTCCAATCACCTGAAGAAGGTCGGAGGGTACAACGGCCGAAACGTCGTGAACATGACAATAACGATGAGGGCAACAGTCCGAACAATGTAAATAAGACGAGGCGTTACTGAAAAATTCCTGGCTCGATCAAAAATATTCTCATTTTTCAGATTTTGGTTAAACGGTCCTACAAAAATACAGTACCACATTAGATATAAATAAGGTTAATTTTGACAGTATGCTTGATTGATTATAAAATAATGCTAATATTAAATAGCTTGTGAATACACTGGTGAAAAAATACGTGCTAGCAAAGTAATAACAAGTGATTTGAATGTCTAACATTTAACATTGTATTTTATTACTCCTTGTACTTCGCCACTTATTGGAAGGCATCTTTCGCTATCCTAATGCACCTCCTATGTTAATACGTTAATACGTTCGCTAAATATCCAACTTGTTGCACCTGTTTGATTTCAGAATCGCCTGTCTTAATTTTGCATGTTTGGCTATTCCTTTTTCTAACAACTATGCATAAAAAATATTATTGCATATACAAAAAAACATTGGTGTATATATATAACATTAGTGTATATACAAAAAAAAACATCGGTGTATATAAATAACATTAGTGTATATACAAAAACATCGGTGTATATAAATAACATTAGTGTATATACAAAAAACATTGGTGTATATAAATAACATTAGTGTATATACAAAAAACATTGGTGTATATAAATAACATTAGTGTTTATACAAAAATACATTGATGTATATAAATAACATTAGTGTATATACGAAAAAAAACATCGGTGTATATAAATAACATTAGTGTTTATACAAAAACATTGGTTTATATAAATAACATTAGTGTATATACAAAAAAAAACATCGGTGTATATAAATAACATTAGTGTATATACGAAAAAAAACATCGGTGTATATAAATAACATTAGTGTTTATACAAAAACATTGGTGTATATAAATAACATTAGTGTTCATACAAAACATTGGTGTATATAAATAACATTAGTGTTTATACAAAAACATTGGTGTATATAAATAACATTAGTGTATATAAAAAAAACATTGGTGTATATAAATAACATTAGTGTATATACGAAAAAAAACATCGGTGTATATAAATAACATTAGTGTTTATACAAAAACATTGGTGTATATAAATAACATTAGTGTTCATACAAAACATTGGTGTATATAAATAACATTAGTGTTTATACAAAAACATTGGTGTATATAAATAATATCAGTGCATATACAAAATATTGCAGTACATATTAATATAAAGCAAGAACTCACTATAATGAAGATATCCCACATTTTTGTCTGGCCGCTTTATAAAACGGACATATTTCTTTATAGTTCTGTTTGTGAAGCAGTGTTTTACCATTACCAGCATTTCCTGTCAGCTCTGACTCTTTCTTCTGTAGTTTCCATATTTTTGTACGATGGATCAACTGATCCCGGCGAATGTCGTCAGTATTTTTTAGGATAATTCATCTATCAGAAGCAGAACAGAACAGAACAATCAAACTTAATCGCTCAGACATAGTGACCAAAGACCACAAAAACAGAAATTTCTTTCTTGTTGGAATGCTTTTTATTGTTTTTTTTTTTTGTTTTGTTTTTTTTTTAAGATCTTAAAAAGAAAATACTATCAAAATACAAGGATCTTTAAGCGGAAACCTCAAAAATGTGTCACATGAAAATATCTATTCCAGTTGAACCTGCATCACTTTTGTGACTTTCTCCATGGCCGAACCGCAAAACACGCCGAATAAAACGGTGGTTTTTCCCCTATAAGGGGTGGTTGCAGGTTCGATCCCTGCCAGCGAATATATTTTCTTTACTAAGATTTCTCGAACGCGCTAGCCGGTAGACATTATACATACTGCTTCATAAATCAAAATAGATCGTCTATTTCAAATACTATATTCCCATTATATTAACGTTTGAAGTAATAAAAACTTCAGATGCAGAACAAATTCATTAAGTCTTTAGAAATATATACTCGACTCGACTCTCCCATCGAAAACGACGTATGAGGTTCAATCAGATCAGTTCCTAGAAAACCGACAGCCCGATAACAGCATATGGGATTTGATTATAGTGGTGAAGGTTTCGTGCAGGACCATCCACAATTTTTGAAGTGACGACCAAACGACCCTCTGCAGGTTTTGAATTCAGAGTTGTCCCTCTCCTAGACCAGTTGCCATCCAAGGCTATAGAACCCAATCTGTCCTGCTATTTGCCCATAGCTTGAGTGAGAAAAGTATTCACATATTAGCACGTAAGTGAATGTAATGAACATTGTCCGACAATTATTTAAAGACATTTTTATGTTTAACATTGTTTTTATAGATACAACTATTTAAGTAATTGCTCTGTTTATAATAAACAGTATTAAATAACATTTACCGGCCTGAATGTCCGAGAAATCTTCATAGAAAATATTCGTCCTTCGACAGGATTCGAACCTGTATCCTATACGGAACCGCCATATAGCCTGACGTGCCATAACCGTTTCGGCCACTAAGGATTTGTTTACATTTGATACGCCATGTGCAGTTATAAATGTACGTGAGAGATTCATGAACGATTGAAGTTTATAAGCAGTAAATTCGACCGTGCCAACCGAACGATCCTTAGTGGCCGAAAAGGTTAAGGCACGTCGGGCTATATGACGGTTCCGGATAGGATACAGGTTCGAATCCTGTCGATGAAAATTTCTCGGACATTCAGGCCGGTAAATGTTATTTAATACTGTTTATTATAAACAGAGCGTTTACTTAAATACTTGTATCTATAAAAACAATGTTAAACATAAAAATGTCTTTCAAAATATATATACATATATATATATATATATATATATATATATATATATATATATATATATATATATATATATATATATATATTCGTCTTTGTCTGTCTCTCTTTATATATAGTATTTCATGGCATATATACACATATATATATATATATATATATATATATATATATATATATGAAATACTATATGGAGACAGACAGACAAAGACGAAGTTATAATTTGACAAACCTGAAAACGAAAGCGAGAAATATATAATATGCAATATATATATATTAAATATCTTGTGAGTCATTGCTATCAGGATCACTTAGGTCCTCACTGAGTGCCCTACGGCTGTAACTAAACCTTAATTGCCAATTTGATATGGAAATCTTAATTGGTAATTTAATTTTAAAATTATAATTGAGCCTATAGGCAAACACTGGCCGTACATATATATATATATATATATATATATATATATATATATATATATATATATATATATATATATATGTGTGTGTGTGTGTGTGTGTGTGTGTGTGTGTGTGTGTGTGTGTGTGGTAAAATGAAAAGAACGGCCACTTTCACACCATGGTCGATATGTCAGAGAGATGGCTTCTCGATGTCATTGGCCTAAAACCATAAAACGGGTTGACTCCAGCCAGTGTCAGTGAAATTGGGTAGATGGAGCTGTGCAGAAATCGTTGAAGATTGTGCTAGCACAAACTCACAAGTCATCGTGGCCGAGGGTTTCGGCGTACCGGTTTTGTTCAAATCGTTGATATCGCCAGATTATGCGCTCTTTTCCGCAAACTCAGCATGTGTGCTCTTTGCGTGTTGACCAAACACAAATGTGCCTGATCAGGCGTCTGCAGTAGGGACTAGCAGACCCCCCCCCCAACTAGCAGACATGTATAAATCCGGAAACGAGTAGCCCGAAATTATTATAATATTCTGCTAATTTATTTCATTTTAGACCGACAATAGTTGGTAGGAACTTACTAGCTATCAAATATGACAATGTTTGACTATTATTACCATTTGTGTTGTCATTCAAAACTACATGCAGACAAACATATATCTTTATGTCTATACATTCTTTTTTATAGATACAAGTATTTAAGTAAATGCTCTGTTTATAATAAACAATATTGGCCTGAATGTCCGAGAAATTGTCATAGAAAATATGCGTCCTCCGACAGGAATCGAACCTGTATCCTATACGGAACCATCATATAGTCTGACGTGCTTTTACCGATTGAGCCACAGAACAGCGGTCGGTTAGCAAGATCGATTTTACTGCTTTTAAATTTCAATCTTCCATGAATCTTTTACGTACATTCAAATCTGCTCATGACGTATCCAGATGTAAACAAATGACGTCACACATTATTATTATTATTATATATATATATATATATATATATATATATAAATATTATGAAATGGACAAAGTCCGAAAATTCTTTTAAGGCATTTTGATGTTTATACATTCTTTTTTATATACATACAAATATTTAAGTAAATGCTCTGTTTATAATAAACCGTATTAACAAGATTCACCGGCCTGAATGTCCGAGAAATTGTCATAGAAAATATGCCTCCTCCGACAGGAATCGAACCTGTATCCTATGCGGAACTGTCATATAGCCTGACGTGCTTTTACCGATTTTGCCACAGAGGAGCGTTCGGTTAGCAAGGTCGATTTTACTGTTTTTAAACTACAATCTTCCATGAATCTCTCACTTACATTCATATCTGCTCGATGCGTATCCAAAAAAAACAGTAAACAAGTAAGGGAAGAGGTTAAAATGATGCTAATATACCAAAAAGACAATTATTCTTTCCTAGAAATACAAGAATAAACTTCATAAACATATTTAAAACTAGCACTAAATAGATCATAACATCACACAAAAGCACACAATATACACACATATTGACCAAATACAGTTGTTGATTCTGTTATGCTGACATAGAAGATTGCGACGATAACGGTCCCGAAATATCAGAAGCAAATCGTAAATTCATAATGCAGTTCTATGATGTTGTACCACGCGAAAGAACAAAATATTAACAAAAATACTATATGCAATATATATATATATATATATGTATATATATAAATACTTATAACTAGTCCAAGAATGACATTTGAATTACTACCACGTAAACAATTCATTTTTATAATATCTGGAAATATCTATTCTTTTTTGAAGAAGGTCGCGTAACCAGAAACACGTATAGCAGAATTATGGAAAATATAGTATAATATATATTTTAAAGTAGAAAATCCTCCTTTCAACCAAAAACATTTGCGGTTTATCTTTTTATATATATATATATATATATATATATATATATATATATATATATATATATATATATATATATATATATATATATACACACACACACATATATATATATATATATATATATATATATATTGTCATCCACAGACAGACTGTTTCGCTGTATCACAGCTCATCAGTGTGGCTAGACGTCCGGTTGCCTCTGGCTAGAATCGAAAACCAGCTGAATTCGCGTCAGTCGGAAATTTTACCCTGAAGCCGTTGGCGTACGGCAGAGAAAAAGGTGAATTTAAGCATATTTATTTTTAGATAAATACACAGTGACTGAGAGAACTCGATTCGATTTACCGAAGAGTCTTGCATTATTAGCCGTAATAGTCACTGTTTACAAACCGACACATCGCACATGTTATTACGTCGGATATTAAAGCCAAACTTTACAAAGTGAAAAGTGATAGGTTTAATTTATTCCTTGTTGAAAAATGAGTTATTTTAAAATCACTTAAATCGCCCGCGCTTATTAAACAAGTGAAATGAATTGATGGTTACAACTCTAAAATATTTTTTTACATATATATATATATATATATATATATATATATATATATATATATATATATATATATATATATATATATATATGCCGTTTATTTTAGATGCCAAATATATATCTTTTTAAATAATGAACTGTAATTCCTGTATAATATCTGACTGCGCCAATATTGCGGTAACCAGATATTTTTATTAAAATTTAAATTAAGTAACGTTCAGTTTGTACTCAGCACCTGACGACTGCGTTTTTTAACCGATGAAGGACACACACACACAAAGATATATATATATGTATATATAAATTGTTAGCGGTACAAAAACGGAATATTGCAAGGAAAAGATATAATTTGTTTCCTATAGGCATTGTGAAATATGAAAATAAAAAATAAGAAATGAAAACACTGACAAGACAGACCAACCGGTTTCGTTCCCAAGCTCATCAGGGTCGACTGGGAACAGATTAATAATTTATTGCAAAGATACATTTACTCCCACAAACACCCTACATACAATTAAAACATTAAAAATTGAAATGATTAATTGTGTGAGGAAAGACCAAAATCAAAACAACACGAATTTTCGCAGCGAAAAGAAGGGGAAAATAATGGAGGAATGTATGATTCCCAGATACTAGAGTCTAATAACGTGAAGTCCAAAGAGACAGTCTTTTTGCTTACAAAGAGACGGCTCCATGGACCGGATGTACAGAGACTCCAGTGCCCACAAATGAAAAGGAGAGTGCGAACTAAAAAGAACAGAGCACCAGTCCGGACTGAAATTCATTGAACAATCCCTGCAATTTATAAGATGTGCAGTGATAGCTGACCCGGAAGTATTGACCAGCTGGCTCTTACGGGCATCCGGATTAAGAACACGTAATGAGACGTGCTGCCTAATCCTACAATCCAAGCGTTGGGAAGTCCTTCCTATGTAGTAGTTGCTACCACAACCACAATTAAATGAATAAAACACCGAAGAAACATGATGGGGAGGAAGAGGATCCTTACGCATAGAGGAAAAGGCAGAACGAGTCGCAAAATGAATCCTTAGTTGAGCAGAAAAATACTAGGATCTTTATCAGCACGTCCAGAGAATCGGAGATATAATTACGAAGAAAAGTAAATCCAAAACCAATTCAAATACAGTATTGACAATGTAAACGAACTTATATCACAGACATCACAGAATCTAAACGCCGGTATCTACGAAAATAAAAGAAATTTACCTTTAGACAAACAATCAGTTTCGCGCATAATACACAAGAAAAAAACTGAACATAATTTTGATGTTACAAATGCCAAATTAATTTTAAAAAATAACATAATTCTTTACGTCGTACTTCGAGGGATTTCTAATAAATATATTATCAACTATAAACAAACGTCAAAACCTAACAGTATGTTGGATTTAATCTATTTCCTATATATATATATATATATATATATATATATATATATATATATATGAGAAACTGGAAAAGTTTTTGTGACGCGTTTTTAAATACTGTTTGTTGATATATAAAATTATATAAAATTATAGATCGTTATATATATATATATTTACAATTTGTCATATATATATATATATATAAATATATATATATATATATATATATATATATATATATATATATATATATATATATTAATAAATATACATATACCTACGTTTGGTGTGCGACGTAAGTTTCGTTGGTTGCCCACCTCGTCGGGCATAAGATATAGCTTATTTTTTTTTGTTTTTTTTTATTTATTTTTATCAGACAGACAGATAGATAGATAGATAGATAGATAGATAGATAGATTTATTTATTTAATTTAAGTAAGTTCCTTTCATATTGTCTGATAAGCTTAATTACCATATTGATACATGTTTAAATCCAATCTAAGCTTTCGGCTTACATATGCCATTATCAAAGATGACAATTACATATCAAAATATCAAACAATACACGCACGAAACAATAATGATAGTCTGTTTTTGTTACATGAAAAATTTCAAAGCAACGACAAACTCGTGTATACGAGACGCGGAAGCGAATATCGCGTCGCAGCTGGTTGACGTCACACATGACCACGCGAGAGTGAAAACGACAAGTATTAAGTATGGGAAGCCGTTGGTATAAACCAATGGCTTCTGTTATCAATTATAGGCATTTAAGGCTTAGATAGGATTATCAATGTATCAATATGGTGATTTCCTTTCGTCTTTCAATGATAATGTGATTAAGCTTATCAGACAATATGAAAGGAACTTACTTAAAATAAATAGACAAAACTTGTCTATATTATTTAATGAAACATGCATCAATTTATATATTTACATATATAATATTATACAGATAGATAGATAGATAGATAGATAGATAGATAGATGCCGCATATCTTCATTTAAGGATGTTTCATGTAATAATGTAGACATATTATATTTATTTTTATAATAACCTTTTCTAGTTCTCTAATTAATGTTTTGATGTGAGTTGATATTCTTCAACGAAGGCACCGTAGTTTTTGCTAACCCAAATACTTTCAATCTCTCGATATCAAATGTTGGTCAAATGAGTTTTAAAACGTTGCTGCTACACTAGTAATGAATACTGTTCAGCTGGTTGCTTTTGATATAGAGGGCCTCGAGAATTTATAATTTTTGTTCATTATTTTCAGGGTGTTGTGTATTGGTGGTGACAATTTTCCTGTATTGTGAAGGGGGACAGGAATGTGTTTTCGTGTGTGTATGTATGCATGTGTGTGTGTGTGTAAGCAGATATTTCTCTATGTTTTCTATGTCTTCATACAATATAACAAAGGAATACTCTTGCTGTAGCGAGAAGGTTAGAAACCTCGTTTTGAAAACAGAAAACAGAGTGGATCCTTACAAGATTTATACAAGTTTCATAAATCCTTACAATGTTGGAAACGAACTGATTGAATCCAATAATTAAAAATAGCCCTCTTCTTATAGAAATGTTTCGATTCTGATGCAGGATCATAAACGAAAGAAATGACTCTCCTTATATATTTGCTCTCCTCGGGAATCTCTTTGTTTTTCTTTTTCATTTTCTTTTTTTTTTCGAATCACATCAGAGAATTCGTGCTGCCAGAAATGAGATTGAACTCTCTGACAGGTACATCTGAAACATTGAAGAAGACACTAAAAAAAAAATGAAGCCATATTCATTTGATCCGTTTTTGCATGAAAAGTGCTTCCATAATGAAAAGAATCAAACGACCCAAAAAATAAACACCTAAAAATTCTCATTGATGCCTCTACTTTTAGTTCGAGGCTAACAGGCGAGTTGGAATTTTTTTTTAATAGTTTACCGAAAGAACTGATTGATCTTTGGCGTGATTTAAAAAGAATAATTTTTTAGGGATAGTCTCCAATTCGACAATAATCTTATTTACATCAATGATTTTATACTCGATAAGTTGATTTAGTAAAAATTGGAACGAACTGAATATACAGTGCTGTTCGATAAAAGTGACTCACCTGATTTTTTTTACTAAATGTTCTATTCTCCGATGAAACGAAAGTTGAGCTAAATTCAAAGGATAAGCGATCTAAAATCCGAAGAAGAAGCTTTGAAAGCTCTTTGAATTTAGCGGTAAGTACTGTCAAGCATCCATTCAGTATAATGTTCTGGGGATGCTTTTCTTTTCATGGAACTGGTTTCTTAAAACCTATTGAAAAGACCCTCATGAGCGAGCAGTACAAGAGAATTTTAGAGTTTTGTCTGCTCCCGTCTGCTGAAAGGGTGCAAATCGACCCCACCAAGCTAATTTTTATGCAGGATAATGTTCCTGTCACAAATCAAAATTGATGAAGGAATACTTTGATGAGAAGCAGGTGAGTGTTATGACACGGCCGCCCCAATATCCTGACCTCAACCCCATAGAAGACTTAGGGACCCTTATAAAGTACAGGCTCTCGAGAAAGCAGTTGAGCAACAAAGAGGATTTGATTGTTTAAATTCATATCTGAATGG
>OZ038501.1:10935374-10955374 GCA_964036315.1 Acanthosepion esculentum | reverse complement strand
GTGGATCTTATCAAGAACCCCGAGGCAAACAGAAGGGGCTCCAGATCATATCTGGCAGCAATACTCCATACAAGGAATGGTTGATTTTTAGATTTGAAGGATCGATTCCGGGGAGAAAAATTTCCTGGCCCGGCACAGGGAGCCAAGTTTCTTTGCGGTGGATGAAGCTATTGACTCAATGTATCTCAGGTCAGCAGACAGCGTGAGACCGAGCAGCCGCAGAGAGGAGCTCTCGAGAAGTTGAGCTTCAGATATTCTAATGGGATGCAGGGAAGGGTCCCTGTGGTGATTCATAGAGAGCAGTTTTGTTTTTGAGGCGTTAAAGTTAACCAGCCAATTCCTGTCCCAGTTCACAACCGATTGGAGGTCCTTTTCGAGACGCACGGCCAGGTTAATTTTGTCAGCAACACTAGATTTGTTTTTGAGGCAGGGGTAAATTGTGGTGTCGTCCGCGTAGATGCCAACTTTGGAATATATATATATATATATATATATATGTGTGTGTGTGTGTGTGTGTGTGTGTGTGTGTGTGTGTGTGTGCGTGCAGCATATTGTTTTATATTATTATATACTGACATCAGATGTAAATTGTTTTATTTTGGATGTTTTCAACGATATGTTCACGAATTAGAATAAATTCTTATAAGTGACAAGTTAACCTACGTGAAAGTGTGGTGTTTGTATGATCAATGTAAAAAATTAATACTGTTTTGCGATTACTTGTACGAAGAAACAATCTCCCAAATGACACAAGAATTCATTAACAACATTGCTTTTACATGTGGTGGGTGACATTTGACGGCGTGCATATTGCTATTGATTAGGATAGATGATTAAGAATTTTATGGTAAAGGTGCTCATGTACAGATGGATTTACGGTAGAATAAGTTAATGTGTCTCAGCAGGCGTCTACAGAGAGAATTGGCTATTCACCCTATCAGGCGGGTTTACTTGTAACCGAGTTAATCTGTTTTGCATTGGTGGTAATTTTTGTAGAAACGTAAGGTAGTAGTATATCTAGCCACCATCGCACCTTTCGGTTAAAATACAGTTATTTTGCGAGCAGCGCCTGGAGGGGCGCAACAGGCCGATCTTCTGCGAGTGTGACAAACGAAGCTTGAATGCGGACGGAAGGTCTGAGTTTGCTCTCTCTGTTTCTTGCGTTGTCTTCTGACCTCCAACAGTTGGTTTAGTTTTTTCTCACTCTTCATCACTCCATTTTGAATAGCACTATGTCACTTTAACTGCATCTTCAGAAACAATAATAGAGCCAGAAAAAATGCCTCCTTATTGATATGTCAGTCCCTGCAGACTGCAATGTATCTTTGAAGATATTCAAAAAGCTGTCAAAATACAAGGACCTTGAAATAGAAATCTCAAAAATGTGGCACGTGGGAACATCAACAATCCCTGTTGTAGTTGGAGCGCTCGGATTGCTTGGAAAAGACTCCAGGAGACTAAATGAAAGGGATTCCTGGAAGCCCATGCCTTAAAAAAATACAAAAGATTCTCACAAGTACAGCCCACACTTTACGAAGGGCTTTATCTATGTAAAAAAATTTTTTTGTCAGTGGAAAGTGTCATGATGCCATTTCTAACCTTAGATCCCTGGGCGAGAAACGGGAAGAAATCAGTACACCCCAGAAATCAAAGGAAATAATAATAATAATAATAATAATAATAATAATAATAATAATAAATTGTAGGAATAGTGAGAAGTGACTGAAATCATTATTAGGTGTGTTTTCAGTGTGTGGCTAGGCTATATTTGTTGAACATTATTACTGAATAATATATATATATATATATATATATATATATATATATATATATATATATATATATGTGTGTGTGTGTGTGTGTGTGTGTGTGTGTGTGCATGTATGTATATATATTTGTGTAATTAGGCAGCAATCTTTCTTTCATGCATATATTTCATTAAAAACGACAAACAATGTGCTTTTATTTAGTTTTGTTATACAATTTCTCATGCGATCTAATAATGTTTTTTCTTTTCTGATAATATATTATGACTAAATGTATAGCCGAAAGCGCTCGAATAAAATGAACATTCGGGCAGCTTTGATATAATTTATCATCCGAAAAGAAAAAAAAATTAGATCGCATGAGAAATTGTATAAAAAACTAAATAAAAGCATCATGTCTGCCGTTTTTCATGAAATGTGCATATATATATATATGTATATATATATATATATATATATATATATATATATATATAGTGGACACTCTCTTTTAAGACGTATGAGGTTCAGGGAACTGAGTTCCTATGACAGCTAAACATTGATTATAGTGGTGAAGATTTTCTGCATAAGGTTTTTTGAAGAGCCAAATACAAAGACCTGGTGCACCGTGCGCCACAATGTCCTCAAACGACTCTCCACAGGTTTTCAATTCAGAGTTGTCCTTCTCTTAGTCTGCCCTGCTATTTACCCGTAGCATGGGGGGTGGGAGAAGAGGATTCATACCTTTCCCAAGTGTATTCTTTCCCAAGTGCATTAGAACGTCAGTGAATGTAAAGGATTCGACTTTAAATCGAACTCGGCTCGCCGATTCCTCAATCCGAGTCGCTATCCACTACTCCACCGAGCCTGATTGTCTGTCTGTCTGTCTGACTGTCTGTCTGTCTCTCTTTCTCTGTCTGTCTCACACTCTCTCTCTCTCTCTCTCTGTCTTTTTCTCTATCTCCCTATCTCTCTCTCTCTATATATATATATATAGTGAGAGAAAGCGATAAGGAGACACAGAGAGAGAGGGAAATAGAGAGGCATTGGAATTTTTGTGTGTATCTGGTTTGGGGGATAGTATTCCTTCTCATCATTCTTTTATCCTTTGAAGGAAAACTTTAGAATATTGCCGCCACATTTTTTTTTCAAATTGTATGAGTCATCGCTGTTGCCTCATGGCCGGTCAGCGTGCAGATAGCAACAGACGTAATTCTTGAATGCCAAACGATATTCCTGGAAGGCAGAAACCAAAATTCTCACTGGCCGCCAGATCAAATGTCCAAAACTATAGGGAGAATTCAGCAAATATGTACACAGGTTATCCGCGCATGCGTACACGTGCGTACAAACGTGCACGCAAACCCAAACCCAAACACACGCACGTAAACATTTTTGAACGAAGAGACGGAGATAGTATGAAAGATATGTGTTCCTATTCACATATATACATAATACATACACACACACACACATATAAGTGTATATATACATACATATACATATATATACATATATATATGTGTGTGTGTATATATATATATATACAGCTATACATATATATACATGTGTATATATATACACACACACATATATATATATATATATATTAATGCATGTTTCATTAAATAATATAGACAAGTTTTGTCTATTTATTTTAAGTAAGTTCCTTTCGTATTGTCTGATAAGCTTAATCACATTATCGTTGAAAGACGAAAGGAAAACACCATATTGACACATTTTTGAATCCAATCTAAGCTTTCGGCTTACATAAGCCATTATCAAAGATGACAATTTTAATAAATCAAACAACACATATACGAAACCACAATAATGGCCCGCCGTTGCTGTTTGAATAAGCTCAAAGTAACGACAAACTCGTATTTACGAAGCAAAGAAGAGAAAATCGCACTGCAGCTCGTGACGTCACACATGACCACGCGAGAGTGAAAAACGAGAAGTATTAAGTATGGGAAGCCATTGGTATAAACCAATCGCTTCTGCTATAGATTATAGGCATTTAATTGAATCTTTGTGGAGATTCCATAGTTTATTTTGTTCAGGTTAGGTTTTAACTGTTTTATGTATAAAGCTTCAAGAATTTTTAATTTTTGTTATTATTATTTTCATGTTGAAGTATAATGTGCGTGTTTATATATATATATATATATATATATATATATATATATATATATATATATATATATATATACAGAGACACATTTAGACGCAAACACATATATCTTTCTTAAAGAAAAAAGTGTACTAATTCTAGAAAAACTTCATAAAAACTTAGAAGATGTTCCTTCTTTGTCACACTCAATGAAAGATAAAAAGAATGCTTGTTGGTTAAATATATATGTATGTTGCTGTATATATTTCTGTGTGTGTTTGAGTGTGTGTACAGGTCTTTCTCAATATGTGTATATGTATGTTCTAGACTTGCATATACATTTTTCTTGCAAATATGTATGCACATATACATATATATATATATATATATTTATATACATTTATATATATATATTTATATATATATTTATTTATTTATATATATATATACATATATATATATAAAAACATATATATATAAACATATATATATATATATATATATATCGATTTTGTAGTGCGTATTCAATTTATGTAACGTAAATCATTCAAACGAAAAACAAATACTGAAGCTAATTATATGGCAAGAATCACTCTCGCAAACAATATTTAATAATAAAATACAATCACTGAAATGTCTACCTGATGATGGTCGTTCGAAACGACTGAAATCCCGGCTAGTAGAAAAAATAAGACCTGATAAAACCGGAATTTATAAACAAGGATCATACCATTCATTAACGGATTCGAAGTTGATTGTATTTTATTAGTAAATATTGTTTGCGAGAGTGATTCTCGCCATATAATTAGCTTCAGTATTTGTTTTTCGTTTGAATGATTTACGTTATATATATATATATATATATATATATATATATATATATATATATATATATATATATATATATATATATTGACATTTTTATGTTTATACATTCTTTTTATAGACGCATACGTCAGGCTATATGACGGTTCCGTATAGGATACAAGTTCGATTCCTGTCAGATGACGAGTATTTCCTATGAAAATTTCTCGGACATTCAGGCCGGTAAATGTTGTTTAATACAGTTTATTATAAAACAGAGCATGGATACGTATGCCGTCTTTTCTGGCGCCCTGGCTTGACATTAAGTAAAAGGATCACCTTGGTATTTTCTAGCGTGTGAACAGCAACTATTGGTGTTTCTTTGTCGGGAGCAGCCATCGACACCCAGTGTTGCGTGAATCTACAACTACCGGTAAGAAATTCACCATCCATGTCATTCAGCTGATTCAGCCGTCTTTTCTGGCGCCCTGACTTGACATTAAGTAAAAGGATCACCTTGGTATTTTCTAGCGTGTGACCAGCATATATTGGTGTCAACACAGATCAACTTCCGCGTGAAGAAAGGTTCGTTTTTGACCCCAGTCTCGTTTCGGGCGATTTATCACCTCCTGGCGCCAATATCTAGCGCTGTAAGCATTCATAAGGAATTTAGACCCGAAGTCTTTATTCAGTTCAAGGAGGTCAGTTTTTCTCATTCCGTATCAGTATTCGACCATTAGATTCAACTAGAATACCAGGGCTTATCTGAGACAGTTTCTAGGGCAATGGAGCTAAAGTATGCGGAGTGAAGACGCTTGGCACATATAGACCTTGAACTCTAACGCGCACACATACTAAGTTATTAAATTCTTGCTTACTTCCGATGTTTATAGTAGGGCAACACCATAAAGGTTGCATCACTGACCATGGCGTGTGTAGCAGTTCTGGGTCAAGTAAAACATTTCCCATGTCCAACAGCTACCATATTCCCCATTGCGACTTATCATATTCAAAAATCCTATTCAAAAATCAATTCAAAAATCATATTAAAAAATCATATTGTAATATCATATTTAAAATCATATGTTAAATCATATTCAAAAATCTTATTCAAAAATCAATTCAGAAATCATATTCAAAATAATATTCAAAAATAATATTCTAAAATCATATTCACAGATTATATTAAAAAATCATATTAAAAAAAAATAATATTAAAAAGTCATATTAAAAAATCATATTCTAAAATCATATTCAAAATCATATGCTAAATAACATTCAAATATCAATTCAAAAATCATATTTTAAAATAATATTAGAAAATACTATTTTAAAATCATATTAAAAATAATATTCTAAAATCATATAAAATCAATTCAAAAATCATATTCAAAAATCATATTCAAAAATAATATTTTAAAATCATATTAAAAATAATATTCTAAAATCAGATTGAAAAATCAGATTTAAAAATCAGATTAAAAAATCAATTCAAAAATCATATTTAAAATAATATTGTAAAATCAGATTCAAAAATCAATTCAAAAATCATATTTAAAATAATATTGTAAAATCAGATTCAAAAATCAGATTCAAAAATCAATTCAAAAATCATATTTAAAATAATATTCTAAAATCATATTCAAAAATCAGATTCGAAAATCAATTCAAAAATCATATTTAAACTAATATTCTAAAATCAGATTCAAAAATCAATTCAAAAATCATATTTAAAATAATATTCTAAAATCATATTCAAAAATCAGATTCGAAAATCAATTCAAAAATCATATTTAAAATAATATTCTAAAATCATATTCAAAAATCAATTCAAAAATCATATTTAAACTAATATTCTAAAATCAGATTCAAAAATCAATTCAAAAATCATATTTAAAATAATATTCTAAAATCATATTCAAAAATCAGATTCGAAAATCAATTCAAAAATCATATTTAAAATAATATTCTAAAATCAGATTCAAAAATCAATTCAAAAATCATATTTAAACTAATATTCTAAAATCAAAATTGAGAGGAACAAAATATCAAGACGTCAAGCAATCCAAGTGAATGCAACGAGGCAGCTGGTCGCTATCCTAAACAAGAAGTTCCCGAAATGCTTCTATCAATGGAAACGATGCTACAAAATGTCTGCCACTTCAGAAAGGGGTCTACTTCGAAGGAGATTAAATGCCGAGCTATGTGTTGTAGTTTTCTGATTATATCATAAGTCTTTTTGTTTTGATCAATCTTCGAATATGAGTTTATAGCGATTGAACTCACAAAAATACGACATGTCTTAAAAAACTATTCAATTAACTGCCGCTTTTATATAAATATATATGTTTTCGTCCAATGACAAATTTTCAGCGATAGATACAAAGAAACAGACTGACATAGATAGATAGATAGATAGATAGATAGATAGATAGATAGATAGAAAAATGAAGAGACTGAGATAGATAGATAGATAGATAGATAGATAGATAGATAGATAGATAGATAGATAGATAAATAAACAGATTGAGATAGATGAACAAACTGAGATAGATAGATAGATAGATAGATAGATAGATAGAAAATGATTATGCTGAGATAGATAAACAGAGAGACAATGATTAGAATGAGATAGATAGATAGATAGATAGATAGATAGATAGAAACTGATTATAGTGAGATAGATAAACAGAGAGACAATGATTAAATAGATAGATAGATATAAATTGATTATGCTAAGATAGATAAACAGAGAGACAATGATTCGAATGAGATAGATAGATAGATAGATAGATAGATAGATAGAAAAATGAAGAGACTGAGATAGATAGATAGATAGATAGATAGATAGATAAATAAACAGATTGAGATAGATGAACAAACTGAGATAGATAGATAGATAGATAGATAGATAGATAGATAGAAAATGATTATGCTGAGATAGATAAACAGAGAGACAATGATTAGAATGAGATAGATAGATAGATAGATAGAAACTGATTATATTGAGATAGATAAACAGAGAGACAATGATTAAATAGATAGATGGATATAAATTGATTATGCTAAGATAGATAAACAGAGAGACAATGATTAGAATGAGATAGATAGATAGATAGATAGATAGATAGATAGAAAATGATTATAGTGAGATAGATAGATAGAAAATGATTATAGTGAGATAGATAGATAGAAAATGATTATAGTGAGATAGATAAACAGAGAGACAATGATTAAATAGATAGATAGATAGATAGATAGATAGATAGATAGATAGATAGATAGATAGATATTAGGTTGTTCGGAAAATAAATACGCTTTTAAGCGCTGAGATAGGTAGATAAATAAATAAACAGATTGAGATAGATAGATAGATAGATAGATAGATAGATAGGTAGATAGATAGATAGATAGATAGATAAACAGACTGAGATAGATAGATAGATAGATAGATAGATAGATAGATAGATAGATAGATAGATAAACAGACTGAGGTAGATAGATAGATATTTGCTTAATTTCCGTTGAGATACAGACGGGAAGTACCCTGTGAGGATCCAAACGATTGAACTGAAAAGAATCCGACATGTCTTAATAAAATAATTTAATCCACTAGACCACCTGTTCTTTTTATATAAATATATGTTTTCATGTAACGACAAATTTTCAGCGTCCTCTTGTATATTCCATCCAATATACTTGAATATAAAGACCATGTGCTTGTGCGAGAGCGTTTGTGGAGAAGATTATTGTGCGTGTGTATCTCTGCGTTGTGCAGACGGCTAAAGTCGAAAGAGGGCGGTGTTCCATTTTATTCAATGACTTCTCGGTTCGTATAAACGCCATCAATTGCTTGATGCTCGCCATATCTTGACATTCGGCCAATTTTAGTGTCGCTTCTAACTGTGGCTGGGGGCCCGAACCTTTGCCCTCTTGCTCCGTTACGATTTGGAGAACTGATTAATTCGTTCCCCAATTTCACTTAATAACGACCATCCAGCTCAGTAATGAATACACAGCTAGGACCATGAATTAGTTTGCCTAGCGTTGGTCGATAGAAAAGAGACAGGTAGAATACGACGGTCTGACAGATAACAAGCGTGCGTGGAAGCATTAATGTGTCAAACAGAGGACATGATAGATAGATAGATAGATAGATAGATAGATAGATAGATAGATAGATAGATAGATAAATCAGACTAAGAAAGAAAGATAGATAGATAGATAGATAGATAGATAGATAGATAGATGATCAGACTGAGGTAGATAGATAGATAGATAGATAGATGATCAGACTGAGATAGATAGATAGATAGATAGATAGATGATCAGACTGAGATAGATAGATAGATAGATAGATAGATGATCAGACTGAGATAGATAGATAAATAAATAAACAGATTGAGATAGATGAACAAACTGAGATAGATAGATAGATAGATAGATAGATAGATAGATAGATAGATAGATAGATAGATAGATAGATAGATAGATAGATGGAAAAATGGAAAAACTGGGATAGATAGATATATAGATATATAGATAGATTGAAAAATGAAAAGATAGATAGATAGATAGATAGATAGATAGATAGATAGATAGATAGATAGATATTTGCTTAATTTTCTTTAAGACACAGACGGAAAGTGCCCGGTGAGGATCAAAGATATTGCAAAATGAAACAAGTCGTCACACAAGCTTGCCAGTTACTCTAAGACGAATTGAAATAGCTTCAAAGAAACAGACTGAAATAGATAGATAGATAGATAGATAGATAGATAGATAGATAGATAGATAGATAGATAGATAGATAGATAGAAAAATGAAAAAACTGGGATAGATAGATAGGTAGATAGATAGATAGATAGATAGATAGATAGATAGATAGATAGAAAAATGAAAAAACTGGGATAGATAGATAGATAGATAGATAGATAGATAGATAGATAGATAGAAAAATGAAAAGACTGTGATAGATAGATAGATAGATAGAAAAATGAAAAGACTGTGATAGATAGATAGATAGATAGATAGATAGATAGATAGATAGATAGATAGATAGATAGATTGCTCGGAAAATAATTATGCATTTCACCGCTATGAATATGAATCAACCAACCGACCTGGAACCGAGGTTGTAGGGTAAAAAACTCCTCCTAGTATTAGTGTTTATAATCTTTTCTCTCTGGAAGTGTGTCATTCATAGTTCAGTTCAGAATTGAATTGGTAAACTTGCAAAACGGGAAATCGGATTCCTCATGAGCCTCCGCTTGAAAACAGAACACAGCGTTCCAATATCTGCAACAGTCTGTTAATCTGAAAAGCCATCTTTCCTTTTCGCATCGCATTTTGACAGCTGATGAAAAATACATCAACAGAAAACGAAAAAGACAGTAACCGTCTCAAAGTAAAGACCAAAACCACGGCTCCATTCTTAGAAGTCATTGCTTTTGCTCCAGTGGAATGTGAGAGGCGTCGCCCATTACGATCTACTGGAAGTTTGAAGGGCCATCCCTGCAGGCGTTTATTGTCAGCAAATTGATCGGTTAACCCTAAACCTAGCCCTAACCCCTAATCCTAGCCCCTAACGCTAAATCTAAACCTAACCCTAACCCCTAACCCTAACTCCTAACCATAACACTAACCCTAAAACCTAACCCTAATCCTAATCCGTATCCCTAACCTTTACACTCAAACACTAATATTCCATGGTTATAATTTATTACATTGGAATCGTAATCACGGTCTAATTCATCAAACCTATAAATTCAAAAAAAGATTGGGAAATATAACTCCGGGTATAAGAAACAAAATTCTTCTTTCTTCTGTTACACCCTCTCTCTAAAGCTTTCATACATTTCCCACTCCCACACATACACTCTCAGTAAAATTTTGCTTTTTATACACGGAGTTATATTTTCCAATTTATTTTTGAATTTGTAGGTCTGATGAATTGGTATCGTGATTACGATTCCAATGTAATAAATTATAACCACGGAATATTAGCGTTTGAGCCTTTTATATTATATTCTTACTCTGTCCTGAACATTGAGTTCTACCTGGATTCTATCCTCTGGGAATATATATATATATATATATATATATATATATATATATATATATATATATATATATATATATATATATATATATATATATATATATATGTACACTGTTATATTCAATGTGCCACGTTTTTAATACATTTAGCAATGCTGCTTTTTGTCGGTGTTCAGGAAAGCATGAGAGTTTAATTGCTTTAAACCTGGGACATTTCCAAATGTCCGCATTGACACAAATCGTGGCAAATTATCTCAAAGAAGAAAATAAAACCTGTTTTGTATTCCTTGAATACAATCAGATTTTCCAGTGTTATCTTACCGTGAAAGAAATGGCGGTAAACTTAGATGAGCATAGACAAGGAAGAATAAACTTTGCTTGCATTGGCAGAAAATGGCATAGATAGATAGATAGATAGATAGATAGATAGATAGATAGATAGATAGATAGATAGATAGATAGACTTTAGAAGAATGAGAAACATACATACATTGCAATATTATTGCATATGAAGAGACTGATGAATTCAAAAAGTGTGATATATATAAATATATACATACATACCTGCATATGGACATAGATAGATACGTACATACATAGATAAAAAGATAGCTATGATATATAAATTTGAACAGATAATTAGAGAGAGATACAGAAACTGTCAGGCAGATAGATAGAAAAAGACTGACATAGATAGATAGATAGATAGATAGATAGATAGATAGATAGATAGATAGATAGATTTTAGAAGAATGAGAAACATACATACATTGCAATATTATTGCATATGAAGAGACTGATGAATTCAAAAAGTGTGATATATATAAATATATACATACATACCTGCATATGGACATAGATAGATACGTACATACATAGATAAAAAGATAGCTATGATATATAAATTTGAACAGATAATTAGAGAGAGATACAGAAACTGTCAGGCAGATAGATAGAAAAAGACTGACATAGATAGATAGATAGATAGATAGATAGATAGATAGATAGATAGATAGATAGATAGATAGATAGATAGATAGATATGAACAGCTTGGAAAAGATATTAACAGGCTAAGATAGATAGATAGATAGATAGATAGATAGATAGATAGATAGATATGAACAGCTTGAAATCGATATTAACAGGCTAAAATAGATAGATAGATAGATAGATAGATAAATAGATAGATATGAACAGCTTTCAAATTATATTTACAGGCTAAGATAGATAGATAGATAGATAGATACGAAAATAACGATATAGATAGATAGATAGAGAGATAGATAGATAGATAGATGAAAAGTGTAAGATAAAGAGATTGAAACGACTTCAAGTTAGATCTTTATCTTCCGAGTAATCAATTCTAACATTTTGAAGACGTTCTGTCAGCAATCTTGGTAAAGTCCGAAACACCACTTACACTCATACGATTTGTATCTTACCTCTTCCCTCCTCTTCCCTTCTCTCTTGTCAAGCATCGCAACGTAGACACTTAGCAATTTGAATCACTTTGTACTCTCTGTTAATATCTCTTTTGACTTACCTATTCGACATGAACCCGCTATTCACAAAACATCTTCATGTTACTGAAATACGAATCTCATATATTTGCTTTGTGCCTATCTGTTCAGCCGACCATAGGAGCCACCTTTTACTGATTATGATAGCTCTGATCACAACAGCTCGTGATAATTACAAATGCGACATACATTAGGCCAGTCTTTGATTATTGATGGAATGGGGCACAATATAGCCTCTCGCAATGTCTGTCTATATTTCTGAGATGAGGTACTATATAAACTATTATTATTCAAACGATTCTCTTCATCTTTGTCGCCATGTTTATCACAACGTTTCAGCCGTTGTACGCTCCGGCCTTCTTTAGGTGGTTGGAATTTCAAACTGAACCCTTTATTTTGCTACGAGATGAAGTATTATGTACACTATTTCGGACTACTGTCCTCATCTTTGTTGCCATGTTTATCACAAGGTTTCGGCCGTTGTAAGCTCCAGCCTTCTTTAGGTGGTCGGAATGTCGAACTGAACCCTTTATTTTGCTATGAGATGAGGTATTTGGAACTAGAACAATCTACCCCAGTGAGCGAAATAAAAGGTTCAGTTCAACATTCCAACCACCCGAAGATGGCCGGAGCGTACAACGGCCGAAACGTTGGGATAAATATGGCGACAAAGATGAGTACAATAGTCCGAATAATGTAAATAGTGTACATAATACCTCATCTCAGAAATATAGACAGATACTGAAGGGCTGAAACGTTGTAATAAATATGGCGACAAAGATGAGGACAATAGTCCGAATAATGTAAATAGCCTCTCGCAAGTGTGGTTTTTGGGGCATGAGTAAAAGGATGGCAGAACTAGAGTTAGGAGGTATGATGAAAAAGATGCAAATTATTAAGCGCTACAAAAAACAGGAAACCAACGTCCTGAAGGGATACGACACCAAGATGAAGATGAGTATTGGAGGGCGTGTATTAGTGCGTTTGCGAACGGTATATTTATGCGAATAAGATTCACCCATTATTTACCGTTTACCTTAATTCCCCATGTATAATACGCCTTCTTCCATAATACTCACCCTTAAAATTGAGCTGAAAATGTGGGGAAATGCTTCTACTTACGCCTAATACGCACCCCTTGTTTGGTAATCAAACACAATAAATTTTACTTCTCCACTTTCATTACGGCTAGCGTCTCCTACTCTTATTCAAGCTGTAAGTGAAGATATTTACCAAAATTTCCGATCATCATGATTCTAAAAGGAAACGGAAATACCTATATTGTGCCTACTGCGCAGACTCGTTAACTTGTTTTTGTTCGATAAAATGTGTAATCTACCATATCTGTATGTAACTTTTCACAAAAAATGGTTTTAAACATAGAATAATATTATTTTAATTTAGTTTTATGATAATTCTTATTTTATTTTACATTTGTAAGTATTGTTAGGTACATATAATTGTATTTGACATCCTTATAGGGTCACAATCGCCGAATGTTAGTGTCAAATTGTCTTATGTTTATAGTGAGTAGTCATTTCGCACCTGAAATCGACCTAGGAAATGGCAATTTTTTAAAGATTTTTTTGTAGCTGTGCATAATGCGCACCCCTAATTTTGCTAATTATTTTTTAAAATTGCGTATTACCTCAGTGCGAAACATTTTCCTATTCTCTTTCGTCTTATGCCGACCCCAGCTCCTTCTCGAGTAACAATGGACATTTATCGGATCTATATTGCTGTCGGAACCAATCGCCAACACGAAATGAAGATATTGTCGAATTTCGGAGACAAACGCCCAACTTAGACGTACTTCGATTCGATTTTTACATGTAACGCCCATCTGTCGACGTCTACTCCATTGTTTGGCCTTTAGCGCAACGACGAGAAAATCTCTTCCTGTTCCATATTGACCCAGAAGCGAAATTCGGATTTGGTACGAAGCTGATGAAGTTCCTTCATGCCCGATGAATTTTGTAAGCCTTAACGATGCATTATCTCGCGCCCATAAGAGCAAAGACTTCGCAATAATTTTTTTTTTCTTTCTTCTCAAGAACTTATAGATACAACAGCTAATGCTACCCTGGCTTGAGCTGTTATTACAAGGGGATACTTGGTTTCATGATCTCACTCAGGTACCAATTTATTTTCAATTATCAGAGGTAGAATAGTTCCCCTATCGCCCGGTTCACACTCCTCCCCGAACTTTTCGAACAGGAGTTAAGGTTCATTTCCATGATTTATGTGCAAAATTGGGTTTCCGTTCCTTCTAAAAGCTAGTTTAACTCTATACTCCTAACTATAGAATTGTATTTACTATTTTGTCGTCTTTAATTGTTTCAGCCCAAGCAAGGCAATAAAGCCACTAGGGCGCAAGAGGTTACTGAGTGTTAGAGAATATCAAAAAAATACTGTTAAGGAAAGAAGACAATATAAGAACAAGAATTAAGTAGACAGAAGATAATGATTGACATTGCATTTAGATTTTGGAAGATCACAGTTGACTGGGGAAAAAAAGTAGCCGGAAGAGTGTTCGACAAGAGAGAATATCTGACTTGCTCATTCAATACAGTAATTCACCTCAGCATTCAATGAGCCATCCCTAGACGGTGTACTGCCTGACTATACGAACGTATCAATTACCTCCATCCCGGATCCGTTAACTGAAATGTTAGGCTCTATGTTAGGCAGCCTAGGTGGAGTAATGTATATGACTTTTTGTCTTTTTCAGACACATAGTTAACCCAAAAGCAGTACAAACCACCGTGAAATGGTCTATTATCACCTGCATGTCATCCTCACTGGGAGCAATAAGATTACTTCCAGCCGGATCCGTTAACCGAAATGTTAGGCAGTCTAGGTGGAAGCATGTATATGACTTTTTGTCTTGTTCTATTTGTATGCAAGCGAACTGATTCCAGTATAGATACTGAATTATCCCAATACGTCGCCGAATAAATAAATCTCATCTCACGTATCTAGCAATTTAAACAGTAAATCTCATATATAAAATTTATTGTTATTAAAATCCAGATTTTGACAATTACCGTCGACCAGTCGGCGCCCAGCCTCGCGGTCTACTCCTAACGTTGATTTTGCATCTCGTATGGATCTAAGAATTTTTTATTCACTTATTTCACCACTAAGCAACGTAATAACGCTTCTAGGATGGAAGAGGTTACAGATTGTTAAAGAGTATGAGCATAAAACACTATAAAGTAAAGAGAACAATAAAAGAAACGGAATTAAGAAGACAGAGGATAAAGATTGACATTGCATTTAAATTATTGAAGGTCAAAGTTGACTGGGAAAAAAAGTAACCAGAAGGTAGTTCGACAAACAAAGACTCCGATAGAAGTATCTGTTAGCATAGCTCATATAAAATGAGTATTTTGTTGGCAAAACGGGAAAGCGAAATAAATTCTCCATACTCTATTTGAAATTCTGAAATGTATCTTTCGCTGTTCCAACGCACTTTTAGATTTCTTTGTCATATTAACTCCCACAGCACACATGATGTTGCTACCCAAGTATCCTTTATAGACTATGAATCTCCCGCGTGAATTATGGCTCTCCACAAACTCCTACGATATGTAGCTCTAAGCAATGTTTATCTTATTATTATCCATCTCAGTCCTTTTTTCTCACTCTTTCTCTCTGTCTCTATTGTCGCTAATATGTCATTTGAGTGTCAAATTCTCTTAGCCTCCTTTCCTCAGTATGTGTCCCAGAAATGTCAACTATCTCTTTGTCCAGTATCTGTCTATATTTCTGAGATGAGGTATTATGTACATTATTTACATTATTCGGACTATTGTCCTCATCTTTGTCGCCATATTTATTACAACGTTTTGGCCCTTCACTATCTATCTATAGTTCTGAGATGAGGTATTATGTACACTATTTACATTATTCGGACTATTGTCCTCATCTTTGTCGCCATATTTATTACAACGTTTCGGCCTTTCAGTATCTGTCTATATTTCTGAGATGAGGTATTATGTACACTATTTACATTATTCGGACTATTGTCCTCATCTTTGTCGCCATATTTATTACAACGTTTCGGCCGTTGTACGCTCCGGCCTTCTTCAGGTTGTTGGAATGTCGACATTCCACCCACCTGAAGAAGGCCGGAGCGTACAACAGCCGAAACGTTGTAATAAATATTGCGACAAAGATGAGGGCAATAGTCCGAAGAATGTACATAGTGTCTCTTTCTCATTCTAAGAACAAGCCTCTTTTTTTTTTCTTCCCATTTTACTGAAAATTTACTCATGTTTTGCATGTTCTTCTCACGGTATTTTCAACATCGTTCTGTAGAATGGCATATCCATTGTCCCACGTCTCCTTTTTGTCTATAAGGAAATTGTCCATCATTCATTTTCATATGAGTGACTGAGACTTTACAGCAGTTCGCCAAACTTTCTTTTTTTTTTCTGAAGTAATTTTCCTATTTCCTTTTGGAAGACATCATCTTTTATTCCAATACGCCCTCGGATTTCAGTTACACTGTCAAAACACTTCCCAGATATTTAAAGTTTTGCCCTAGTTTGATTCGGGCGCAACTCGCATCTCTGATTGTTTCTCTTGCAGATGACCATACATTCTGTTTACAATTGATAGCGGATCCTTTCTCTTCTTTTCTCTTTACTAATTTCATTGCAGTTTCCTTTCTGTGACTGCCATCAGCACTTTGCTATCTTGCGCTGTTAAGATTGTGCCAGCCAATAACAATTCTTTGTAAGGCTTCTCTGCCTCCTAGAACCGCTTCATTAGAGAAGATCCATCCGGGTCTTACACAACTTTGTTTTTTTTGTGTAATTGCTAAATACATTTTCTTTGCATGTACAGTAGCGTTTTTTTTTTTCAGTAAATGTTCCGTCTTATTCTAATATCTTCCCCAAATAAATAAAGTGTTCCTATTACAGTGGAACCTCCGTTTACGAATTTAATTCGTTCCAGAAGCCTGTTCGTAACCCGAAATGTTCGTAAACCGAAACTATTTTTCCAATAGGAATCAATGTAAAATGGATTAATCCGTTCCTGGTCTAAGATGATTGCTTATTTAAATTTTAACAACAGTACTTTGTACACGAGTTGATACACAAAACTAATGAAAATCATTAAATCTAAGACAAAAATCAATAAACCCAATACTAAGTAGATAAAATATAGACGAACACTTCAATATTACCGTACCTATATCTAGGAGAGTTGATGGCGTAAATGGAAAGGGAAGGAAAGAGATGTTATTGTTTAGAAATGGGAAAGAAAGACATGATCGTACCTTTATTTATAAGAATAGTATATATCGTTGATTTTGCCATATGAAACTGAGTCGGAAGAGAAAATATCATCAACAATTGTTTTTCTATTAACTTTTCTTTTTCCTTTACCAGTATCACTGCTAGCTTTCTTTGGAGCCATAACCGAAGACTAATGAAGAGGAAATAAAGTCACAATACAATAAAATTTGAAAAGAAAAGCACAACACAACACAACACATAAATTTATACAAAATGGCGGTCGACTCAGAAATGATTCCGTTCGGGTTAACTCGGTTCGGCTCGGGTCCGCTCGGCCCGGTTCGGCAATGTTGTTCGAGAACCGAAATTTTGTTCGATAACCGAGGCATTTTTATGTCGAACTTTCTGTTCGAAAACCGATTTGTTCGACATGCGAGGCGTTCGAGAACCGAGGCTGCACTGTAGTTCAAATAGATCTTTGAGTCCTACCATTCTGTCTTTCAGCATTTGTATTGCACGCTCTAATAGCATTATGATTTTTTTTTAAGATAGTATCGGTTTATTGGAACATAAAGATTTTTGTGTGAGATTATGCATAAAATTGTTATCAGACTGTGACCAAAATTACTCTTCTTAAAACTGAATAAATGTTAACCAAAATACCAAATACGACACAGGGAAACCGGGCTATTATAGAAGCAAGATGACACATTAAACCTTTGATAGGCATCTAAAGGTTATCGTTTGACGCAAAAGCTTACTTTGACAATATATGACTATTATAAAGAAATTAATGTCATATGAATCACGTTCCGGTCCATGATAAAATAGAGAGAGATTAAGAATAGCATTCAATGTTAAAGATTCACATAGTATATTTGACCACTATATAGCAGTCAGTGTTCCTTATTACATTCACGAATTTACTGGGGGAGCTGTTATTTTTTTCATTAATTTCCCTTGTTGGTAGACCATTACAGTTAAAAGTTAGTTTTTCTATGCCGATTTTCAGTGTTTTCTAGCTTACATCTTTTGCTGTAACACAATATTCCTTGGTTAGATATTTATCCCCTGTGAGAGAATAATGTCTACGTAGGTATCGATACGCCAATTTATTTTATTGTCATATAAATTTGTTTTTTTGTTTGTTGTTGTATTTTTGTTAAGCATTTATTGTTTTTTTTTTATAGTATTTTGTTCTTCGTTTGTTTTTATTTTTACTTCTTTATTTCTTTTATTTGGGACTTTTTTTGTATTATTTATTCTCTTTTTTTTTCTTATTTTCTTTTATTATTTATCGTCTTTTTGTTCGTTTCTTTTTATCTTGTATTGTTTGATTTTTTTTAATAATATTTTGTTGTTCATTCGTTTTTATTTTTATTTCTTTTTCGCAGGTGGAAACAGACTCACTTTACGTTCGTTGACTGTCATGCCAGATTTTGGAGTTGTCACCTTCCATAAAGTGTGGGCAATCAAAAGATAATATATTTCAACAATGACTCGAGACAGTTTTATGGGCTGCTTCTCAGTGTTCCGTTGAGACAATTGCAAGAAACTCAACATTTAAAAGGAATCGCTCATTAAGTGAAAAACTGGAGATGAACAATATCGCAATACGAATCTCGGTCGTGACGAAATGTGTACTGATTAACAAGCAAGCTGACTATTATTACTGACTCGCGAGGTCATTTATTATTTAGTGCCGTATATCGGTGACCTCAAGCTAAATAAAAATAACTTAAACATATATACGTATAAGGCTTTGCGATAATCAGTTAGCAGATAGTTTTGCCCATCGTCCGTTTCACGCTTCTCCCCTTTTTTGCATTCTCTCTTCGGGTTTGAGTTCCCGGTTTAGGACTGGGTTTTTGGTTGCTCCTAAAGTCGTTTCA
Organism: Acanthosepion esculentum; assembly: GCA_964036315.1. Taxonomy (NCBI): domain Eukaryota; kingdom Metazoa; phylum Mollusca; class Cephalopoda; order Sepiida; family Sepiidae; genus Acanthosepion; species Acanthosepion esculentum. The sequence goes on along the minus strand of OZ038501.1, from coordinate 10,935,990 downwards.
TTCGTTCACTCCTGGTAGCCCCATATGTCTTAGTGGCATTATCGCCTTTATTGATGTGAACTGAATTTCTTTTTTAAAAGATATGAATCCAAACGTTACCAAAAAAAATAAATAACTAGTAACGGATGAAATCGTATCTGATTACTTAAAAACATTTTAATACTGACTCTCTAGAATCTGTGAGTTCAAACCTTGGGTGGAGTAGAGCTGAAAATGCATCTACTCTGGTCCAGTCGAAGAAACGGATATGCGACATAAAGTAAATAAGACTGTGAATATTGATTCCACAGTGAAGAGACTTTGTCGCCAACGTCAATATTATTGTTGAGGGGCTCTCCCCTTTTACACAAGATGGACTCGTCTAAAGTATACTTATACTGACAGAGTTGGAGACAGGGTGGAGATACGTTGAGACAAGGTTGAGATATGTAGAGTCCAGAGAGAGAGAGAGAGAGAGAGATAATTACGGCTTCACTTACAGAGACTTGTACATATAGTTTCTACTAACCCGCATTCCTGGACTACTAATCTTAATTTCAAGTTTGTATTCTTACGTTCAATACACTTATTTTTCTATTTCAATTACTGGCGTTGTTTATTTATTTGTGCAGGATTC
>OZ038501.1:10925374-10930374 GCA_964036315.1 Acanthosepion esculentum | reverse complement strand
CCTCGTTGGCTTCGGCGTGTTCATGTGTATTTTGTTGGCTTGCATTTCTCATCTCCATTGTCTTTCTTGATTTCCTCGGACGGAGATTGTTCGGGCGTATTCGTCTTCGTCAACCTATCTATCCACCATTCCATCTCTGTTGTTTCAAATCTATTTTCATCGGGACATTTATTCAGTTTAATTAAGAGATTAGCGGTTAGCCATGAAAATATGAATTCCATAGAATATTAAATATATAAGGGGGAATAATTGAAATACATACGAATTGGTTGAAAATAAATATCAAGCAACTGCTAGGTAGGTAGGTGGGTAGGTAGGTAAGTGAGTAGGAGAAGACTGAGATAGATAAATATATATATATATATATATATATATATATATATATATATATGTATATATATATATATATATATATAGATAGATAGATAGATAGATAGATAGATAGATAGATAGATAGATAGATAGATATAAACATACATACATAGATGCATATATACATAGATAAATGAAACGATTTAGATAGATAGATATATAGATAGAGAGAGAGAGAGAGAGATGAAGGAATAGATAGATAGATAGATAGATAGATAGATAGATGAAGGAATAGATAGAGAGAGAGAGAGATAGATAGATAGATAGATAGATAGATAGATAGATACATACATACATACATACATACATAGATGCATATATACAGAGATAAATGAAACGATTTAGATAGATAGATAGATAGATAGATAGATAGATAGATAGATAGATAGATAAAGGAATAGATAGATAGATAGATAGATAGATAGATAGATAGATAGATAAAGGAATAGATAGATAGATAGATAGATAGATAAAGGAATAGATAGATAGATAGATAGATAGATAGATAGATAGATAGATAGATAGATAGTAAAATGACCAAACTGACATAGCTAGATACATAAATGAACAGATTGAAATAGACAGACAAAAACATACATGCATACATACATGAGCAGACTTATAGATAGATAAAAGAACAGACGTAGATAGACCGATACATACATACATAAATACATAGATACATATATGCATACATAGATGCATATATACATACATAGATAAATGAAAAGAGTGACCTTCCTTGGCTTAAGCTTTTTCGAAAGTAAGTGAAAACGAATACCCTACCGCTCCTTATTAAAATGATTGGTTTTCTCCAATCCATAGAAACTAATATTACGAATGTATATACTTATAAAGCTCCGTAAATTTCAAAATTAGTTATTCCAAAATTCGCTTGAGGATGAAACAGAACTAGGTACTTTAATTTAATTTCTATAATTGAATTGGAAGATTTTAGCTTCTGTTTTTGAAACATGGCAATTCCTATGTAGCGATGCAATCATATTTTTTTTAAATAATTACATATATATATATATATATATATATATATATATATATATATATAGCCTGGGTAATTTATTTTCAGAAATAATATGTTTATGGCGGTCTATATCCAAAACCGTAGGAGATCGAATAATTGATGAACAGATTTAAACATTGATATGATAGCTGCATTGTCTCAAAAATATGCATTGTAAGGCACTACCGACCGACTGGTGATTTGCTCAACTCGACGTCCATATTGTCTCATTTTGATCATGCCGATGTGACCTCCATCTTCTGGCTTTCTCCGTCTATATTTTGGATAATTGTCATTCCCTTGTTCAAATTTAAATTTAATTTAAATCAAAGACAAAAAATCTTTCAGTTGGTGGGGGTTGTATCCACCCCAACCCCCGAGGAATCTCTTTGATGAAAATAATCTTAGCGCTGTGAACTCCATGTTTTGGATTTCGCCTTAGATATTTTGGATAAGAATCATTTTCTTTTTAAAATTTAAATTTAATTAAAATCAAAGAAAAAAAAAAGATTCCAGTCGTAGGGCGTATCACCGGGGAACCACTTTGATCAAAATGAAATATACTTAACCAAGTACCCGGAGTGATGCAGTTTCAGGATATATATGGATATGGGGGACTTTTTCCAAAACCCGAGGGGGAGTTTGATAACAAACAGAAAGACAGATGCTACAACCTTATATATACAGGGGTTGGACAAACTAATTGAAACACTTGTTAAATTCAAAGAAAATTTATTTAATATGGAGTTGGTCCTCCTTTAGCCTCACAGACAGCTTTAATGCATTTAGGAATGGAATCATTCAGCTCCCTGACTTCATCCAGAGGAATATTCAGCCATTCTTCTATTAACACCGGCTCCAGCTCTTTACGACCCGACGATGGATGGAGGATAGCGGCTCCTAACTTGTTGCTCCAAAATGCACCACAAATGTTCAATAATATTGATATCTGGAGATTGGGGAGGCTACTCTATGTGTTCTAGCTTACTTTCATGCTCTTCATGGCAATTCTTAACCACTCGAGCGGTATGTACTGGAGCATTATCGTCTTGGAAGATGTAGTCACCATCAGGGAATAAAGTCTTGGCCATTAGATGAACATGATCTCCCAAAATGTTCAGGTAATCTTTGCTGTTGATTCTACCACGCAGTGCAACTATTGGACCGAGACATTTGCATCATATAGCGGCCCAAACTATCACTGATCCACCACCATGCTTCACTGTTGGAAGAAGGCAGTCAGGGTTGTAAGCTTCTTTGGGCTTCCTTCACACATTTTCTCACCCTGAAGTTGGGAAAAGAGAAAAACTGGACTTGTTTGAGAACTTGACTTGCTTCCATTGGTCTACAGACCAGGCATTGTGATCTCTGCACCACTTCAACCTCTTTTGAATGTTGCGAGTGGAGAGAAGAGGTTTCCTCACGGCGGCTCTTCCATGATATGCAGCCTTATGGCGCTCATGACAAACAGTTTTAGTAGAAACTGAACTATCCAGATGGTTATTCAATTCAGCAGTCACTTTGGCCGCATTTGTCCGATAATTTTTCGCCTCATTGCGTTTCAATGCACGCCAGTCCCTGTCAGTAAGTTTGCAAGTCCGGCCTGAATTGCTACGGTTGCTAGAGTTTTTGCCCTGTTTCTCGAATTGCATCATAGTCCTTGATAGGGTAGCACTTGAAAAACCCAACAGTTCACCAACCTTAGTGATCGAGGCTCCGGCCATGCGAGCTCCAAAAACTTGTCCATTTCCGAACTCTGAGAGGTCACACATTTAGCTTAAATTTTTATTAAATTCTAAAAATAAATAAGACAAAGACAGTAAATTAGATAAATAAACGTATTTACAATAGATATAAACTACAATTACGAACTTTTAGTTAAAGTTCTTAATATAATAGGTCTTTGAAATATAGGAGTGGAATTTGCAACTGTTCCAATTATTTTTTCCAACTCCTGTATATATATATATATATATATATATACACACACATATATATATATATATATATATATATATATATATATATATATATATATATATTGTGCATTTGGGTATCAATTCCTGTTTTATATATTTTTCATTAAAAACGCCTGATAAGATGCTACGTTTAAGTTCGTTTTTTTCTCGTGTTCGTATTTTTTTCTTTTTTAGACATAAGGTATGTGAAAATTGTCCAAATTATACAAGTTTCGTTAAACACGTGTGCAAAGGTAATGAGAGTTTTACATATTTTATGTCCAGAAAAGCAAAAAATTATTACATTGACTGTCACACCTGATGATGCAGAATTTTGAAAAAGTAATAACATCATTTTTTTCTCTTGTATATAAATACTTGTCACAAAATAAATTCCTTATATTTGTCTTTCGTCATGTTGTCATTTTACAGATAAACTCTATCTGAATTTTTTCCCTCACAATCACACACGAATACGTACACACAAACACACATATATATTGGTATATTGGTATGTATATATATATATATATATATATATATATATATATATATATATATATATATATATTATGCACATTTCATTAAAAACGACTGACAAGGTTCTTTTATTTAGTTTTTATACGATTTCTCATGCGATCTAATAATTTTTTCTTTTCGGATGATAAATTATCTAAAAACTGTCCGAATGTTCTTTTTATTCGAGCGCTTTCGGCTATACATTTAGCCATTTTCAAGGATTATATTTTAACTGTTAGAATTAGAAATAGATTGTTATATGTATGTTTTACAACATATTTAACACGCAGACTAACTCTACATCTTTCTGACAATTAGATCTCATTTAAATATTCATAGAGACCTACCGGACACTATTCGGAACATACTTGTCGACAACAGTAATAAAATAGCATCATCCACATGCAAAAAAGGCTAAAAATAATGGAAGCCTTATTAATAATATTAACTTTGAACATGGACATAATATCTTGACCGTGTTTTGAAACAAAAAAGTGAACTTTTTATAAAACATACATATAAAAAACTTGTCAGTCGTTTTTAATGAAATGTGCATGAAAGAAGGATTGCTGCCTAAATACACAAATATATATATATATCTATATATATATATATATATATATATATATGTGTGTGTGTGTGTGTGTGTGTGTGTTCGTATGAGTGCGTGTACCAAGGAGTCGCCGCAGGTGCGTCAGTCAATCAAAACCTTTTTACTTGACAAATTACTTTGCAATATATATTAGAGATACATATTGCATGCACACACAAGCATGCACACACATACACTCATATATATATATATATATATATCTATATTTCTATCTATCTCTATCTCTCTCTCTCTCTCTCTATATATATATATACATATATACATATATATATATATATATATATATATATATATATGGTGACAAAGATAAATTGATATAACCTTGATTCTGTCAATGTCTTCGCAATTCATAAAATATTCCTGCCGTTCTGCTGTTTTAGATTAAATCGTCGTCAGATGTAGATGGGAAGGAAAATATTTTTTTTTTTAAGAAGAAACATTTCTAATTGAATTCCTTCATAGAATCAAATGCAAGGAACAAGTTGTAATCGCCAAAGCTTAATGTTAAAAATTGCTG
>OZ038501.1:10845374-10920374 GCA_964036315.1 Acanthosepion esculentum | reverse complement strand
TCTGTAGGTCTGATGAATTGGATCGTTCTTACGATTCCAATGGAATAATTTATAACCATGGAATATTAGTGTTTAAGTCTTTTTATTATATCCTTACTCTGTCCTGGACATCGAGTTCTACCTGGATGATATCCTCTTGGAATTATTTTTATACATATATGTATGTGTATATATAATTCCATATGTATGTGTATATTTACCACTAATATTGTCAATATATATATATATATATATATATATATATATATATATATATATATATATATATAAAGAATATATATATATATATATATATATATATATATATATATATATATATATATATATATATATATACGGACTTGAAAAAGCACATTGGTATTTTCATTATTTTTCTGTTAGGATCCTTACAACCAACACTTCTTCAAAAGTAAGCCGTTCGTATAAATCAGACGAGACAAGAGACGATATTTACGTAAAAGCAGAAATTAGTGAATGCGGTGAGGAAATTTAGGACCACGACTAATAACTATTTATAAGTAAAATAATTCACGAATAAAAAGAATTACATGTTCCAAGTGAGTATTAAAAAGGAAAAAAATGTTACTTACAACCTACCAATTAAAAATAATGTGCGCATAAAATGCCCTTTCTGCTTACACACACCTGGATTGTGTATCTTAATATAAATTGTCTCCAGTATCTTTAAATTGTCAGCGTACAAGGTCCTTTGTAGAAAAGTGAAAAGAAAATCAACATCATACTTATCAGCACAGCGTTGTTTAAATAATGCTGGGCTATTGTTTAGTCATATACAAACAGGATTGTCCTGGAAGGAGGACTACGATCACCTGATCTTATAGTAGCAGGAAAATATTGGCCAATGCGAGTCTCTAGTCTAAGTTTGGTCCGTCGCACGTATTCAGCATCGCGCTGACATTTAAACCCAATAGAACTATTTTGAGAGATGGACAGACGATCTTTGACGAAAGAGGGAAACGCCGAACGGGTTTTAAAAATAACACGCAACCTGGCTTCAAAATATTTGAAGTAATTACACGCCAACACATTGTCAGCGAGTATTTGACTCTTCCTAACAAGTCACGGTGGTTTTAAATAAATGAAACAAAGAGAGGAACCGAAAACTACCAGGCAGTTGGTGGATGTCAGCACTCATGTGCCTGTACGTTATAGTGAAGGTATAGGCAAGGAGGTCAAACGCAATGTAGGACATCTTGTTGACGTCAGAAAAGAAGGCAAAAGCACTAGCGGGAAGCATTCTCACCGCCAAGTCAAACTATGAGCACCCGAAGGACCAAGATCACTTTACATGATGTGATAATACATGTAAAAGAGGAGCATGTGGGAGCCTTCTTCACGGATTATGGGCAGTTGGAGGAGGGTGCTTCATTAACGATTAAAACGTGCACTGCCAATGGGGATATAATCCTGAAGGGGACAATGTTTCGTAAGTGTATTTTAGAGATAGCCGACACTTTGACGTGTCAAGGCCCGACGATCTTCATCGTTGTGGAAGATCGTCGACCCCACTGCTGGTCCTATGGCGCCGCTGAACATATGTCTAAGGCGTGCCCCACTAAGAACACGACACCAAAGCTTCGCCAAATAACAGTAACTACAAAAGCGATTAGAGAGAAAAAGTCTGACAAGGCCCCCGAATGCTGGAAGGAGGTCAGGAGTTGAGCACAATAGGTGGCAACTCCTCCTAACCAACATGATTTCTCACAGCAGTACCAGGATCGGGTGCAGCCGAGGAGACATCAGGAACAACGGCACCAGCATGAACGAGAACATCAACGAAAGCAGTAACAGAAACAACAACAGCTGCAACAACAACAACAGAAGCAGCAGCAGCAACAAAACAGCAACAACATCAAAAGCAAAAAAGACGCAACAACATCACGATCATCAACAGCAGCAACAGCTATTCAGTTGCCAGACAAGAGTATGGAGGTGGACCGGATGCCTCTACCTCGGTACTCTTCTTTGAAAAAGGGAGAAGGAGCAAGTGGAGGAGGTAAAAACGTGAAAAAGAGGATGGCCGACCGTAGCAGTGCGGAACTAGGCATGAGACAGAAGTAGTCACAATCTTTCCCTGATTGTTAAACCTTGAATTCTCCCTCCTTCTCCAGATAGGGCTCCGATATCTCCTTCCCCTCCCCAATCCCATCCCAAAAGATATTTGGTTGATATACAGGTGCTTGAGAAGGACCTCTCCTCCCAGAGAAAGGCCTTCTTGAGACCCTTTTTAAAGTTAACATCTGTCGATGGCAAATCGACTGTCTATTCCAGGAATATTTATAATGCATCTGGGGTTATAACCGTAGTAAGAAATACAGGCACAAACACCATTGACTACATCGCGGCATCTAAGGACTCCTTCCCGAAGCCCCGCACGGCCCAGGTAGAGTCACCGGAGCTTCGAAAATTAGCTAAAACTTGTTCAGGGAGGGCCCCAGTTTTGATCCAACCCTCGTTAAACAGGAACCTGAAGTTAACTTTTCCTAAGGACGCTGGTGGTATTGTCACCGACAGATGGATTTCGTCCGACCTGGGCATTGATAGCCTATAGACGGGGTTCTGATTCCTGCAGATTTATGTCAAATCTGTGTTTCAGGGGACCCGCTTAGAAAATTATTATCAAGATAGCGAACTAAAATGCGAGTGGCTTGACAGATCGGAGTAAAGCTGCTCGCCTTCTTCGTGGTCTCCTGTCCTTCGGTGTAGATGTGTCAGCGATCCAGGAGACACACTATCGGCGAAGGTCTGCGTTTAAAAAATTAATTTGATGTTTGCTAAGCGGAAGTTCTCGCAACGTTTATATCTCTCCATAATTAATGACGGTTCTGTATAGGATGCAGGTTCGATTCCTGTTGGAGAACGCCTATTTTCTATGAGATTTCTCAACATTAAGGCCAGTAAATGTAATTAATACGTTTTATAATGGATACACTTATTTGAGGATTTGCTCAAGTATATCTATTAAAGAACGTATAAACAGAAAAATATTTGTCGGATTTTAACCTTTTACATATATATATATATATATATATATATATATATATATATATATATAGAGAGAGAGAGAGAGAGAGAGAGAGAGAGAGGGGGGGGAGAGAAAGAAAGAAAGAGAGGCACTTTTCTCCGAGCCTTGACGATCAACCACGTTCCAGCCAGCCATCAATGTTTGACAGCGAGGTTTTAGTGGCAGCATTGAAAATTAGATCTTCTGCAAGTTGATATAGTGCTATCCCATCAGACTGTGCTGAACAGATTGCATCAAATGGATTTTTTCACGAATAGCTCCGACTGGATCCACATGACCTCACCGAAGCCCAAGCTGCCCGTAGAGTAGAGATTAGCAGTCAACTTCTCATTAAACCAATGGACGTCGATTTGGGGAATTGTGACATCAGTTGAGAAGTAGATGTACTTGGATAATCACGATCAGAGGAGGAAATAAGAACAGCCGTCATCCTTTCCACAACGGGATCGATTTGACAAGAAGGTCATAAACTCTGGTGAAATTTTCAAGGAGTACTGCATTTCGGGCTTATTCCAAACGCTCGTGCTATGAACGCTAAACTGTATTGCCAGCAGTTAGACCGCGTGTAGAAAAGCTAAAGAGGGAGTACCCTGTTTTGGTCGATCGACATCGGATTTTGTTTCAACAAGACAATGCGAGACCACACACTGCCATGTTGACTAAAGAGAAGTTCAAACAGATGGACGGTGTTGAGATTCTTCCATATCCACCATTCAGTCTCGACGCTGCTCCGAGTGACTATGGCCTATTCCGCTCGATGGCACGCTTCCTCCGCGACCAGCGATTCAACACTTTTGATAAAGTTAAAGGAGCTTACAGTTTCTTTGATACAAAGCCAGTGGACTGGCATCTAGGACAGGATCGGATGCTGGCCGATCACTGACAGAAGATCATCGAGAATAATGGACTTTATTTTGAAGAATAAATATTGGTGTTGCTCAATAACATTTTGTTATTTTCTCTCCGTTTCCGAAGTGAGTCAGGACTTTCTAACCAATTCAATATATGAAATACATACGTACATATATATATATATATATATATATATATATATATATATATATATATATATATATATAAACCATCTAACCCAGTCTCAACAAAATGAATTTTCAAGGAGTACTGAATTTCGAGCTTGTTCCACACGGTAGCGCCATCAATGCTAAAACTGGATTGCCAGCAGTTAGACTGTGTGTATGACAAACTAAAGAAGAAGTATCTTGCTTTGGTCAGTCAAGGTCAATCTGCCAGGTTAACTAAGGTGAAGTTCTTCCACATCCACAATTCAGTCCCAATGCTGCTCCGAGTGACTATGGCCTATTTAGCTCAATGGCACACTTCCTCCGCAACCAGCGATTTAAAACTTTTGACGAAGTGAAGGAAGCTTGTTTACAGTTTTATGATTCAAAGCCGGTGGACTGGTATCTGGGACAGATTCAGATGCTGGTTGATCACTGGCAGAAGATCGTCGTGAATGATGTACATTATTTTGAAGAATAAATATTGGTGTTACTCAATAAAATTTTGTTATTTTCTTTTCGATATAGATATAAACATACAGGTTTAGATGGGTAAATAAATGGTCGGCATTTTATATTTTTAATTTGGGGCGCTCGCGTTGTATGTTATTGATTATGTTTACTGCACAGCATATCAGAGTCAATTTTCTGTAAGAAAAAGATCACCATGACACAACACACCCCGCCAGAAATTTGGAAACGGCATGCTGTACTGCTTGGCATTCGTGCCGGAATATCCAATACGAACATTTCAGAGTGTTTGGGTGTCAATGACAGTGCAGGACAGTGCAGGGGATTCAGAAAGAGTTGGATGAGTTTAATGGGGATTACGAAGGTGTTTGGCGTGATCGAAAGTTATGGCGAAGTTCTTTCCTCCATTCAACTTCACACGGGGACTCAGATTCAACAGGGACGCCGACACCAAGTGCCTTGAGGAGATTGTGCTGACTTGAGTCAAGAGGGTACTTGCTGAAAGTCCCTATGTCTAGCAACAGGACTCTGCACCATGTCAAAAAACAGAAGAATTTACGCGATCACATCAACCTTACATCAGGCCAGCTAACTTACCAAACTGAAAACACCCTTGATTATTATGTATGGGACACAGTTGAGCGAGAGACGAACAAAACTCCTTGTAACACAATAGGTGAACTAAAGGCAAGGTTTATGACAGCATTTACCAACTTAAACAAGAAGACTGCCAGAAAAGTTGCAGAAGATTCAGAATTCGTCGGGAGGCTGTGGTTGAAGCCAATGATGATTTTATTAAATGAATTTACTCTTTAGTATTTCAAGATATTTTTATGTAATTTATATAAAAATATCTGATAAAATGAGATGTCAGTGGTATATATATATATATATATATATATATATATATATATATATATATATATATATATATATATATATATATACCGTATCCCGCTCAAACCCGTCTAAGTCACTGTTTCTGCTAAAAAGAGGATAAACCCGGCCATATATATATATATATATATATATATATATATATATATATATATATATATATATATATATATATATATATATATATATATATATATAGGGAGAGAGAGAGAGAAAGAGAGAGAGAGAAATTATAATACTTGTGGTATATATATATATATATATATATATATTTTTTAGAATTGGACATTGTCCGACAATTTATTTAAAGACATTTATATTATGTTTAACGTTCTTTTTATAGATACAAGTATTTAAGCAAATGCTCTGTTTTTATAATAAACATATATATATATATATATATATATATATATATATATATATATATATATATATATATATATATATATATATAAATTCCCAAGAGGATATAATCCAGGTAGAACTTAATGTCTAGGACAGAGTAAGAGTATAATATAAAAGGTTCAAACACTAATATTGCATGGCTATAATTTATTATATTGCAATCGTAATCACGATCCAATTCATTAGACCTACAAATTCAAAAGGAAGCGAATTTGTCGGTCTGATGAATTGGATCGTGATTACGATTCCAAGGTAATAAATTATAACCAGGGAATATTAGTGTTTGAGCCTTTTATATTATATTATATACATATATATATATATATATATATATATATATTCTACCTCATACTGACTTTGACAATATCACATATATCATTGCAAGGTCAAAATGCGTGAAACCATTTCTTCGATTCGTTGATGTGTTCAGCATTTTTAAAATAAGTTTTGGTTGCATAAAAATAAGTTTAATCGTCTCTAATTTTCCGACAAGTAATTTTTGGATGTGAAATTTTCATCTTAATTTCTTGTTTGGACTGACTCACCTATACGTGAGACTGAGAGCAAACATTGAGGCAAACATTGTATATACATCTGGTTTTATTATGCAAATTACTGTTTGTACAAGCAAAATGCTATCAACAGTTAAATGTGGTAAAATGTTTCAGAAAATTACCAATTCTCCAATTCTGCAAAGTAGGTCTGAATGAAAGCTTCTATGACCAACCTCTCCCCCTCTCTCCTCTCTCTCTCTCTCTCTCACACACACACACAGAGAAAGACACACACACACACACTATATATATATCTATATATATATATATATATATATATATATATACATATATATATATATATATACATACATATATGTATATATATATACACGAGGGTCATTCAATAAATAAGGTGAACTGTTCGATATAAGGACTTCTAATACACATAGAAGCTTACTTTCTTTCTTTTTTTTTCAACGTAGTCTCTCAGCACTGTCAAACACTTTTCCCATCTGTGCACAAGCTTCCGTATTCCCTCTGCATAAAAATCTTTGGACTGATATCTCAGCCAGTCGCTCACAACACTTTTGACTTCATCGTCACTTTTAAACTTCGTGCCTCTCGTGAACGCTTTCAAGGGACCAAACAGGTGAAAGTCTGAGGGGGCAAGGTCTGGGCTGTAAGGGGGATGAGGGAGCAGTTCCCAGACCAGCTCGTTGATGGTCTTCACCGTTTGGGCTGCTGTGTGAGGCCTTGCGTTGCCATGATGCAAGATGACTCCTTCTGACTGATGACTCCAGCGTTTGTCCCAACAGTTAAGCTCAAAGTCCTTGCAATGTCATCCACTGTCACCCTTCTGTCAGCCTGAATGAGGTCATTGACTGATTCGATCACCTCAGGAGACCTCACTGCTGTAGGCCTCCCAGGCCTGTCTTCATCCTCAACACTGCTCCGTCCTTCTTTAAACAATTTAGCCCACTTGTAGACATTTGTTTGGCTGAAACATGTGGAACCATACACAGTTGACATTCTCCTATGAATTTCATATGAGTTTGCACCATTCAGCAACTAAAAACTTGATAACTGACCGCTGTTCAATCCTGGAGCATGCATCTTGGTCGGCCATCTTTGTTAATCGACAAAACTCTCAAAGTTTTTTTTAATCTGCAAAAGAAATTAAATCCATGTGATAAAGAAGCAAAACAAAAAAAAGAAAAAAGTAAGCTTCTATCTGCATTAGAAGTCCTTATACCGAAAATTCACATTTATTGAATGACCCTCGTATATATATATATATATATATATATATATATATATATTTATATATATAACTGTAAAATTGTCCAAATCATGTAACAGTAATTTTTTTTATAACTTTGAACAATAATAATGTATTGAACTCTAAGTTGAAATGATGATCTCTCTTCCTCTTGTGACCGCCTGATCCAGTTTTCCTCTCTACTGTACCCTCTTTTTTAAATATCTTCACCCTTCTGCTGACGGTTCTTGAACGGACTTTAAATATGGAAGCCAGAGTATGAATGTTGCTACCATTGCTAAAGTCCTAAATGATCTTTTTCCCTTTCACCTTTGCGCAGTTGGGAAGATATAGTAGGGCTGACAAAAAAAAAAAGATTTTAACCTGCTCTCTTCCCAGGTGAATAACTCAAAAAGTTTTTTCTGTGATTCTTACGCTAAATGATGGTAAGGTGTCAAACCTGAAAAAGAAACTCAAATAGTTTAGTGTTTTCTAGATATTAAACATTTTGTGAGATAGACAAATCATCTCTTGTTGTGACATGATTTGAACAATTGAGATGTTACACCAGGTATATATATATATATATATATATATATATATACATATATATATATATATATATATATATATATATATATATATGTGTGTGTGTGTGTGTGTGTGTGTGTGTGTGTGTGTAGTCCAGTTAAAAATTGTAGTAGTATATATAAGATCTCAATTTCGTGCAAAAATAGGATCACACGAATGTCAGATTCAAATTACCACGTGAGCAATTATTGACCAATCAGCAAGGTTGTTTCAGACGCAGAACAAAAGCTTTCGTTGGTTGATTTTGATTAGAGACTGGACGTCGATGCTTTATTTAATGCCAGACCTAAATATTTTCAATGCAATCGTATGCCTTTAGCTACATTGGGATTGTTGACAATTCTTCTATAAATAGGTATTGTTCATAATTCTACTAAAAATAGATATTGTTCATAATTCTTCTATAGATACTGTTGATAAATCGTCTATAAATAGGTATTGATCATAGTTCGTCTATAAATAGGCATTGTTCATAATTCTTCTATAAACAGGTATTGATGAAAATTCTTTTATAAATACGTATTGTTCATAATTCTTCTATAAAGAGGTATTGTTGACAATTCTTCTATAAATAGGTATTGTTCATAATTCTTCTATAACTAGATACTGTTGACAATTCTTCTATAGATAAATATTGTTCATAATTCTTCTATAAATGCGTATTATTCATAATTCTTCTATAGATACTGTTGATAATTCTTCTATAAATTGGTATTGATCATAGTTCGTCTTTAAATAGATATTGTTCATAATTCTTCTATAAATAGGTATTGTTGAAAATTCTTCTATAAATACGTATTGTTCATAATTCTTCTATAAATACGTATTGTTGGTATTTTTATATATAAAAATAAGATGCTGATATTTTTCCTATCAAAATGTATTTCAAATTTTCATAGTTATTTGTTTTTGGTTGGGAGGACAATATTTGTAAATAGTTAGGACCCTAACAGGTGCTACCACCCCGCGTCAGTGTGGAACACAGCATTTAAGAGATGTTTCCACGATCCTCAAAACCTCCAATCTCAATCTCTTCTTTTTTATAATTACTGTGAATTACTTCTACCGGCCGGATCATTCAAGAGACTTAATAATGTATGTGTTATCTCCCTTTGTTTAAACATGCGTCCATTTTGTTGGAGAAATAGTCAATGATTCTGTTAGCCCTGTGCGGCCGAGTGGTTAAAGCTGTTTTAAAACGCAAAATAAAAATGCTGAAAATGTTTTAACCAAATTGGGCTCCATGTCATTAAGCATGCAGTTTAGAAACATGTAGTAAGCTTGTTAATCCTGCGGAAGTCAATGTTTCTGTAATCGATAGGCTTAGATAAAAAAAAAATATCGCTTTCTTCAAGTTCGTGAATTTAAAAAAAATAAATCTTATCCCGCCAAAATCATTAGAACTGAAACTGAACCATACAAATGGATAATGATGATCGTCTGCCTCTTCATTTCGGGTGATAGAGATAAACGTCTTCTGGGTTAGCGTTATCAGCCTGATCGTCGTGGTTACGAAGATCAGAATGACTCCGGAGGAGGTTATCCTATCAACAAGTTCATAATGTTTCCATTTTGCTAATGGGATCTGGACCGTGCAGTAGACTCTGGTGAGGTGGGGGTGTAATGACAAAAGTACGCAGGTGTAGGCTTTAAGAAAGCATTATTCAACTGAGAATAAATGGTTCCTGTATAGCGTCCTTTTTATAGTCCCAGTAAACAGAAATAGCTCTCTCAAAGAGGAGAGTAACAAACCAAGGGGATACCACTCTTGATTATTCATAACGGAAGGGGTTCCTTCTATGCTTTGATGAACTCTACGGCTACGCCAGTACTCCCGGAAAATTGAAACCAGCACATTTATGCCCCTACTGCTTGTGGGTGTGGCTGTTTCGCTACTCCGTCTTCTCATGTTCCAAACTCTCTATATATCTAACCACGTTCACACAAAATCAAGCAGAAGATACAACCCCAACCCCCACCTAAAATAAAAGTAGGTCTCCCGTTCAACATCTCCTGCGCCAATGTAAACTGTCTACGATCAGAATTTCCATCGATCTTCATTTTCACGAGGTCAACTCTGACATATTGTTCCTGTCGGAAACTGATCTGAGCTTATCTGCCCCACAGCAAGAATTCACAGTCCCGGGCTACTGCCGCTTAATAATAAAACAAGATTCTCAAAATCGCTATGTGCGTGGACTCAGCAACTATATTAATGATGGGTTCCTATGTAGCGATGATCCCAAAAACGAGGATCCTCATTTGTCATTGTGCTTTCACGTGTTCCTCGTTCAGACTATGTCATTCATTTTCGCCGTCTATTATTCGCAAGATGACAGAATTGATAATGGTTAACAAAGTACCCTCTTTGGTCATCTCTCAAAGCGCATTCATATTTTTGTCGGTCTCATTAAGGAATGGTTAGTTCACTCAAGCAAAACAGAAGTAAAAGAAGGCAGAAACTCCCATGGCTTGTCCATCGCCTATGAAATAATCCAATCCGTTCATAAGCCCACGTGTTCCTGACCCAAGGGCGATCACGTGAACCCTTTAAACCTCTTTCTCACATACTGCGCTTAAAAAATAGAATTCCGCTGAAACGTTATCTCTGTTTCTCTGATCAATGTTAAACTTGATTCCCGACCGATAATATAACCTGATATTTCATTTCATAGGACGATCTTTCGATTTTCAAAAGCTTACTAGGACATCTTCAGATCTTGTATGGCGAACGATTGAGCGCCAATCAGAATCCCGAAATCTAAAATCCCGAATGATCAGAATCCCGGAATATAAAATACCAAAAGATCAGAATCCCGAAACATCAAAATCTCGGAAGATCAAAATCCCGAAAGATCAGAATCCCGAAATATAAATTCACAAAAGATCAAAATCCCGAAAGATCAGAATCCCGAAATATAAATTCCAGAAATATCAGAATCCCGAAATATAAATTCCAGAAATATCAGAATCCCGAAATATAAATTCACGAAAGATCAAAATTCCGAAAGATCAGAATCCCGAAATATAAAATACCGAAATATCAGAATCCCGAAATATAAAATCCTGAAAGACCAGAATCCCGAAGGATCAGATTCCCGAAATATAATATCCCGAAATATCAGAACCCCGAAAGATCAAAATCCCAAAAGGTCCGAATCCCGAAATATAAAATCCCGAAGGATCAGAATCCCAAAAATATAATTTCATGAAAGATCAAAATCCCTAATGATCAGAATCCCGAAATATAAATTCACGAAAGATCAAAATCCCGAAAGATCAGAATCCCGAAATATAAATTCATGAAAGATCAAAATCCCGAAAGATCAGAATCCTGAAATATAAAATCCTGAAAATCAGAATCCCGAAAGATCAGAATCCCGAAATATAAAATCCCGAAACATCGGAATCCCGAAATATAAAATCCTGAAAGATCAGAATCCCGAAATATAAATTCACGAAGGTCAAAATCCCGAAACATCAGAATCCCGAAAGATCAAAATCACTAAAGATCAGAATCCCGAAATATAAATTGACGAAAGATCAAAATCCCGAAATATAAAATCCCGAAAGATCAAAATTGCGAAAGATCAGAATGTCGAAATATAAAATCCCGAAAGATCAGAATCGCCGAAATATAAATTCACGAAAGATCAAAATCCCGAAATATCAGAATCCCGAAACATAAATTCACGAAAGATCAAAATCCCGAAAGATCAGAATCCCGAAATATAAAATCCCAATATATCAGAATCCCGAAAGATCAAAATCCCGAAAGTTCAGAATCCTGAAATATAAAACCCCGAAAGATCAGAATGCCGAAACATAAATTCATGAAAGCTCAAAATCCTGATTGATCAGAATCCCGAAATATAAAATCCCGAAAGATCAAAATCGCGAAAGATCAGAATGTCGAAATATAAAATCCCGAGAGATCGAAATCCCGAAAGTTCAGAATCCCGAAATATAAAATCCCGAAATATCAGAATCCAGAAAGATCAAAATCCCGAAAGATCATAATCCCGAAATATATAATCCCGAAAGTTCAGAATCCCGAAACAGAAATTCATGAAATATCAAAATCCCAATTGATCAGAATGCCGAAATATAAAATCACGAAACATAAAAATCAAGAAAGATCAGAATCCCGAAATATAAAATCCTAAAATATCAGAATCCCGAAATATAAATTCACGAAAGATCAAAATCCCGAAAGATCAGAATCCCGAAAGATCAGAATCCCGAAATATAAATTCACGAATGATCAAAATCCCGAAAGATGAGAATCCCGAAATTTAAAATCCCGAAAGATCAGAATCCCGATATATAAGTTCACGAAAGATCAAAATCCCGAATGATCAGAATCACGAAATGTAAATTCACCAAAGATCATAATCCCAAAATATAAATTCACGAAAGATTAAAATCCCGAAAGATCACAATCCAAAAATATAAAATACCGAAAGATCAGAATCCCGAAACATAAATTCGCAAAAGATCAAACTCGCGAAAGATTAGAATCCCGAAATATAAAATCCCGAAGGATCAAAATCCTGACAGATCAGAATCCTGAAAGATCAGAATCCCGAAATATAAAATCCCGAAAGATCAGAATCCTGATATATAAAATCCCGAAAGATCAGAATCCCGAAATATAAACTCCTGAAAGATCAGAATCCCGAAATATAAATTCACGAAAGATCGAAATCGCGAAAGATCAGAATCCCGAAATATAAATTCCAGAAATATCAGAATTCCGAAATATAAATTCACGAAAGATCAAAATCCCGAAAGATCAGAATCCTGAAATATAAAATCCTGAAAGATCAGAATCACAAAAGATCAGAATATCGAAATATAAAATCCCGATGTATAAAATCCCGAAAGATCACAATCCCGAAATTATAAAATCCCGAAAGATCAGAATCTCGAAATATAAAATCCTGAAACATCAGAATCCCGAAATATAAAATCTTGAAAGATCAGAATCCCGAAAAATAATCTTTGGAAGAAATTGAAAAAAAAATGTTAGAAACATCTTTATTGTTAAACGTTTACAAAATAGCGTTTAAATGGTGTTTATTCATTTAAAATATTTAAAATCCATTTAAAAATCTAAAACCAGACTATGGAATAGAGGCTTTTTTAATTGTAATGGATAACGGCTCGGACTGAGAAATCAGAGAGGCGAGTTCGAATTCCAGTCTAATCCCTTACATTCACTTCCGTGCTAATACCCTTGGGAAAGATATGAATCGTCTTCTTCTCCCCACAGCTATGGGTAAATAGCAGGACAGACCGAATTATATAGCCTTGGATGGCAACTGGTCGACCGCACAAAGAAATGGCAACCTACTGCGGGAAAAAAATCTGCCTCGTCAGTCATGTATCGAAAGATACATGATCGGCTAAGCGTGTATCACGCATGGCACATAACTGACTGATATTCACTTGCGTGCTAATATTCTTGAGAAAGGTATGAAACCTCTTCTTCTCCCTCCCATCTATGGGTAAATAGCATGACAGACAGGGTTCTATAGACTTGGATGACAACTGGTCTACCGCAGAAAGAAATGGCAACCTACTGCGACAAAAAAATCTGCATCGTCACATGATCGCCTAAGCGTGTATCAGGCATGGCACATAACTGACTGATTTGAACTGTATAAGCAATAAATAATGAACTTATATTTTTTTTTATTTTATCTTGTCTCTATTTGTCAACAATTTCAAATCTGCTTGCATCTGTCGATAATAATAATTCCGGTCCTCTCAGTTTGGGAATATGTCTCACTATCAGTTGGTTTTTATCTGTCAATAACAAAAAATTTCAGAGTTGCTATCATCGATATCAACCTGTTCGTGCCTGTCTATAACATTCTGTAAGTTCGAGCCAGTTCATAGACCTCAGTCTGTTCGGATCTATCTGTAATAATCTTCAAGGGTGTGCCAATTCATCAACGTCAGTATGTTGCTATATGTCTATAACATTCTATCAGGTTGTGCAAATTCATTGATATCTATCTGTTCGTATCTGTCTATAAAGTTCATGTCTCTATACAATTCTGTCAGTCGGTGCCAATTCGTCAATATTCTTGCCTTTGTATCTGTCAATAAGAATCATAGCCTGTGAGGATTCAGTCACTTTCCCAGCGTTGTAACATAGCTTCCCTGTGTCTTTCCTATAAATATTTTCATGTCATTGTTCTGATGTGCTTGCCACTTTTGGACCTAGATATTACGAATCTAAACACCGTATTAGATTGGCGGCGAGCACTCAACATTTTAACTTTGAAATGGCTAGATCTAAGTGCTATGCTAACAGTTTCTTTTCTGTCACTTCTGGCTTGTGGAACTCACTTCCGGCATCTTGTTTTCCAGTCATCTTTAATCTTCAAACATTTGATTGTAATGTCAATCTTTATTTTCTGTATTAATTCTTGTTCTTTACTTTTTTTTTCATTGAATATTGGTGTCGCATCTGATTTGACGGTTTTCTGTGTATTCAGATTTCTTGATAAAATTCAAAGTCGTTTTCCCACTGCCAGAACGTAGCTTCCTGTGCCTTTTCTAGAAATATGTACACGATATTTGTTCTGACGAGCGTTCGTCTTTGGTGCCAGGACTTTACGGATTTAAGCGAAGTAGTAACAAAGAAAAGAGTACTGAACTCTTACTTGATATCTGTATGGCAGCGAATGCTGGACAATCTTCTCAAAGATGAAGAAGAGATTCAAAGCAACTGCTACTACAGAAAGATGCTGAGGATACTATGGAGGTTTTCGAGAGAATGGAAACAAAAATGAAACTTATACAGTAGAATCACTCATATCCGGAATCCCTCATATCCGGAATCCCGCATATCCGAACATGATTTTGATGTGTATATTTTAACTATTTGGGCGATATGTAATTGATTTAAAATTTCTGTTTTTCAGGAACTTTACTTTCGATAATTGCTTATGCTTATTTGGCCCTAATGGCTTGTATTGGTGCAAAAGATGATGGAAATATGAGGAAAGGGTGACAGCGAGACACATCTGCAACAAGATAGCGAAGAGATGCATGATTGTGATGAAACCTGGACTGAAATTGAAAAAGCTGTTGAAAAGGTTGTCAGTTTTATGGAAAGAAAGCTAGCATTTAGCTATGACGATTACAATAACGCACGCTGAGAAAAAGGTGTCTTTCATCTATAAAATTTTAAGGAAAAAGAAAAACGAAATGCGGAAAAAGTTGAGAATGACATTAGAAGAGGCATACTTAATTTAATGAATTTTCATTAACATTACATAATTTATTTCTTTTTCCTTAAAATCAATTCCGTTATATTTCACTCACCATTAGCTTATTTTGTTTACTATAAAACTTTGAAAATAAATGTTAAACCTGATTCAGTTCTTTTATTTTAATCTAAATATAATCTCTCATATCCGGACTTTGTAACTAATTCCTCATATCCGGAAGGCCTTTTTAGTCGGGTTGTTAGGGACTTTACTGTATTTAACATCAGGAAGAATCTGTTGAAATTTCTGGGGAACCTAATGTGGAAGGAAGGCTTGGAAAATCTGATACTCTCAGGACAGATTGAAGGAAAGAGGGACAGACGAAAGCAGCTCGTAATATACTTGATGAGGTTGAATAAATGGATGTTAGAACAGGGTTTGGGAGAAATGGCAAAAAGACAAAACTTATTGAGAGCTACAAGGGACAGGTTGATGCAGAGAGCCATGATCGCCTACGTCCTGAAGGGACACTTCACATAACGGAAGAAGACTAGATTGGCGGCAAGTTCTCATCATTTTACAGATGAAATGGTAAATTTAACCGTGAGTTCTATGCTAACGCAGTCTTCTTTTCCCGAACTTCTCGTTTATGGGAATCTCCTCTGGCGTCAAGTTTCCCAGTCAACTTTGAACTTCAAAAATGTAAATGCAATGTCAATGGTTATCATCTGTCTTCTTAAATCCGATTCTTTCATTGTTCTCATTCTTTCATTCTCATTCTTTCATTGTTTTCACACTTTAATATGTTTTCTTTGGTTTTCTGATATTCTTTCAATATCAGCACCGCCCATGCGGCATAGTGGCTTTATAGCCTTGCTTGGGGTGAAATGATTAAAAAGAAAAGTCTGATACTGTCTGTATTTTCGACTTTTTGTTCATATATTTCAATCGCTGGATATCTACGTATCGCACCATGTGTCTATTAAGGAATTTGCACAATATTTATCTAGCATTATATATATATATATATATATATATATATATATATATATATATATATATATACACACATACATATGTATATATATACATATATATATATACGTATATATATATATATATATATATATATATATATATATATATATATATATATATATATATATAATACCTTTGTCAATGTCTTCCATTAGCCTGCTTATTCCCAAATCTACATATCGCACCCTGTGTCTAAGAATTTGCACAACATTTATCTCACTTTATCCAATATATATATATATATATATATATATATATATATATATATATATATATATATATATATGTATATATATAAATATATATATATATATATATATATATAAATATATATATATATATACATATATAAATATATATATATATATATATATATATATATAATACCTTTGTCAATGTCTCCCATTAGCCTGTTTATTCCCATCTCTCAATTTATCTTTGTGTTTGTTCGTTCTTTGAGCGGATACTTGATTGATTAAACTTCAGCTTCGTCCATTCAATGAATTCTGACCATAACTTTCATTCTATTATTCCTTGCTATATTTTATAGCGCATTATCTTTGCTTATTGGCGCCTCTCGTTCTCTCTCGTTCTCTCTCGTTTCTCTTTTCTTGTGTGGCACTTACGGTTTTGCATCCACCGATTTTGCTCCGTTGACATCAGGCTCTTTATGTATATACCTTTTATTATCTATACACACCTATGGACATATATTTCCCAGTGTCGAACGATCAGGACAGCATAATTATTAATTTTAGAAGCGATACATCGGCGTTTAATTTGGCAAATGTCCAATGGGTTTAGGGTTGGGTGTAAAAGTTGTTAGTATTAGATTTTTTTTTTTCGAGCGAAAATTAAAATTGGGGTTTCGGGTAAAGAAGTCCTACTGAGCTAGAATGATGTAACTAATTAACATACGAGTTCTTTAGAGAGAAGGTTACCTAAAAGTTAAAACCCACCAGATTTAAGATTAAGATTAACCAGCAGAGGAGATTAAGCACAAAGAGAAAAATGTTATGGAAATTTTATGCAGTAATAGGTTAATTTCGTAATTATTAATTCTGAATATATATATAAAACAGAGGATGTCTGTCTGTCTGTGTGATACATTTTCACTTGAGATTCATCCAATCGATTTTGACTAAACTTGGCAGGTACATTGTACAATGTAAGAGATAGAGTCTTAGCGTAAAAAAAATCGATAATTTCTTAAAAATCAATAATCGATAAAGCCAATCAGAAATCGATAAATTCAACTTTTCGCCTCCAATTTCGCTCCAACTCGGTAGGTAGGTTACTTCCATCATGGCGAGCTTAATGATACCTCATTTTTATTTCTACGGCACTGCGTTTAGGGAAAAACTGCAAAAAACGAAAAATCGATTTCAACACAAATCCATTTCAACACAAATTTTAAACTAAAAACTCTCAATTTTCAAACAATCTAATACAAATTTAACTTAATTGTAACCAACAATAAGTTGATTGTTTAACTTGATAATTGAGTCCACCCATATAGTGAAAACCCGCGTAAATAACGAAAAATTGCAATTTTTACTGGTTTCTTTTTCGTTGATCTTTCAACCAATTTGCATCAAACTTAATTGCTTTAAAAATGTATCCTCTTTTACATCCATGGTAGGACACCAACAAATTGAATTTCAAAGACTCCAAAATAATTGTGATCTGAAGTGGGTCTTCATGTTGCCTGCTTTACCCTCTTCATGTCCTCGGCTAACTTCGATTGAATAAATACAGACAACTTCTATTATATCAGTAACTTCATTAATTCAAAATGTGTTTTTAATGAAAGTACTTTAAAATAATTGAAGAACATAGACTCTGTTACATCGAAACATGATGCTGTTTTTGCTCCATTCTAATTGAACGCTTTTTCTGATCGACCTGCTGGCTATGGCTGGTAGTATGATTTAAAAAAACATCAGCTGGTCAGAAGGGAGATAGTAAATTACTTTGGAAAGACGTGCGCAACATTCATATTTTAGGAGATTCGTCGAAATCCAGGGGTGACCTCAAACATTTGTCAGACAGTCTACAAGTAGTGGAAGTTAAAAAAAATCACCAACCCAGAAACTAAACAAAGGATTTTCTCTTTCTTTTGTCTCCTACCTCTACAGTTAAATTTTTCAAATTACTTGAAAATCCGATTCGATATTTTCTTACGCACCTCTCGCTCTCTTTCGCTCTCTCTCTCTCTCTCGCTTTCCCACTCTCTCACCTCTCTCTCTCTCGCTCTCGATCCATCTCTCGATCTCTCTTGATCTCTTTCCCACTCGCTATCTCTCCCTCTCTTTCTCGCTCTCTGTCTCCCTTTCACTCTCTCTCCTCTTTATCTCCCTCGCCCTCTTTCTCCAATCTCTCGCTCTATCTCTCTCCCACTCTCTCACTCCCACTCTCTCTCTCCCACTCTCTCTCCCCCTCGCTCTCTCTCTCCTTCGCGCTCTCTCTCCCTCGCGCTCTCTCCCACTCTCTCTACTTTATCTCCCTCGCGCTCTCTCTCCAATCTCTCGCTCTCTCTCCCCCGCTCTCTCTCCCCCGCTCTCTCTCTCTCTCTCGCCCTGTTTATCGCTTTCTCTCCATCTCGCTCTCTTTTTCTCACTATCTCTCTCCCCCTCTTGTTTTCCCCGTCTCGCTATCACACTCTCTCTCTCCCACTCGCTCTCTTTATCGCTCTATCTCTCCCTCTCGCTCTCTTTATCGCTCTATCTCTCCATCTCGCTCTCTCTCTCTCTCCCACTATCTCTCTCTCCCCTCGGCTTCTTGTTTCCCCAGTCAACTTTGATCTTCAAAACTTTAAGTGTAATGTCAATCGCTATCTTCCTAATTCTTTTTCTTTTATTTTCCTCACTCGTTAGTAGTATTTTTTCTTATTCTCTAACAGTCAATGAACACTTGCGTCTTAGTGACTTTATTGCCTTGCTTGAAGTGAAATAATAAAAATAATAATATAAATCGTCCTATATGACAATAAAAATGCTGCACGATATCCTCGCAAATTGGAGGCCATAGGAATGGGGTTCTACAGAAAGATTCTGAAAATACTATTCCTGTTATTTTATTGTTCTCTCTTTTTTTGGTTTTTGTTTTGTTTTGTTTTTCATATTCTTTCATACTTAGTAACCCTTTGCGGCTTAGTGTCTTTATTGCCTTGCTTGGGATGATTAAAAAAAGACCCATTAGAATAATCTTACATCAACATACATATGGCGACAGATACATCTTACTCATATTATAGCCGCTCCCTCATCCCTCGCATGATTTGTGATAGCTTCTGTTTCGTTTCGCCGTCCATGGTCCCCTTTTTAGAATTGCAGTCGAATGTGAGATGGCAATTAAACAACAGAAAGAATATAAAATATTAAGAATGGAAGACGAAACCGTAAATTCGCAAATTAAATTCTCCTGGCTTGCATCTGTCCCGTCGAAATATCTATATATGGATTCTTGTATCTACGCTCTTCGCTTTTGTCCAGAAGTATTATGTCATTTGTTGTTGTCCCGAGAGAACAATGAATTTTATTTCTTCTTATAATCTCGTGCTTTGAATAAGTCTGATGTGGCATCATCATCCCAAACCAAACTCCATTCTTTAATAAAATAATTGGACTCTTGATAAGCAGAATTAGGATCGTCGTTTCTTCAAAGAAAACACTCTTCTCCGAAGAATATATGAAATCAAGAATCAAAATATTTAGACAGCAGTTTGCTAGAATTTACTCAAATCCTTCGACTGAATTTCTATGGCAATGGTAATGGTAATATTAGCCGTTTCCCTATGAGGAAACATTTGGCATTCATTGACCAATCAGCCAGTTCTACTTTCGGTAGAATTTTATAAAATCTTTCTCCTGAAATGATTTTATTTTAGGAAAATGGGGTTTTCAGGTGTAGTAGCTTTTAGAACTTTTTCCAGTGTTGATGACGGTTTCCTTCCTAACCTTTTGTATGAAGTGGTGTAAAATGCTAACACCTTGATTATGTCATAAATTTCTGTTCGAGTTATATGTGCTATTCATTTTGGTTCTTCCTGCTGCTGGTAGTCCTGAATATGTGCAAAATAAGAACCTGTTTTGAACGGTTCCGACTGCTAGATAGATAGATAGATAGATAGATAGATAGATAGATAGATATGAACAGGCTGGGATAGATAGATAGATAGATAGATAGATAGATAGATAGATAGATAGATAGATGAACAGACTGTGATAGATAGATAGATAGATAGATAGATAGATAGATAGATAGATAGATAGCGCGACATGGCACTCCAAGAATCCCGATATTATACAACTATTGCTCAGAGCAGTCTTTAAAGTATCCACGAAAAATTGCGGGCTCCTAACTACCAGTCGGGAACAGCAACCAGAAAACTGCCAACTCGGTACCCTCAGTATGAAGAGACGTTGTCACAAATCGCACACATCACAAGAGATTTACGTCAGCGCTCCTACTAAGGGCAAAAAAGAGAAAAGGTAAGGATCCGGGAATCCCTTCCAAAACAGAGAACAAGAGAAGAGTGTCTACTCCTATTTAAAAGAAGGGAGAGTGGTATTAACCGGGCGATAGGAAAGTATATCTGCTCCTATTGAACTATTGTGGTGTCCTCCCACTAATGAGTCTGTTATGGACTCTTCCACTTACTATAAAATTAGTAGGAAAGTAAGCCTCGGGGGAACAGTAGTATAGATTGTTCTACCGAGACTGTGAAAGTTCGCAGCTATTGTCGAACTCTCTGCCTTTAGGCTGAGAGGAACCCGGACGGTAGACAGCGGACACGTTTTGGTCGAACCTACGGGCTCGGATGACCCACGTTAAACTCGGCCTTTTGCCTCATCTGCCCTGGGTGGGGGCTACTAAATATCAACAGTAGTATAGATTGAACGCTGGTCAACCGACACACACTCGTGTAATAATCTTCTGGTGTATTTATATTTCAATACACGATTTATCTGCAACCTTTTGTTTTGTTATTTCTTAATCATTTACTTGGTTACAACATAACCACAAAAAAAACAGACCAAGACAAACAACAACAAAAAGACAACAACAACAACAACAACGGGCACGATAACACAACTGAAGAACAAAGTTGGGCTGGTAGCCACCGTGAGAGTTGTGTATGTATAGATCGCTCGTAGGCTAGAGGTCTAAAAGTCACAGTGCGAGGAGAAGATAAAGGGTGATGCTTGAACATTCACTACACCCGCCCGTATGAATTGTTATCGATGGCTAGAAGAGAAGTCGGTGGGGCTATCGATAGGCAATCTGGAATGTAAATATGAAGACTTAATTAGCCATTTCTTGTGAACACCCCAACGGTCTGTGAACCATAATTAAAAAATAACGTTAACAGGTATAGTTAATTTTGATATTAATTTGACACTCCCTAGTTTGGCCTTGTGTCAGACTAGACTAAGCATACCAAATATTTTAGGAATCATTTTACTATAAAATAATGGAGTAGCAGAATGGGCTGCCAGCTCATTGTTAATGGTGTGCGAATTAATTTGTCTGGCTGACCCACACATTACGACTTATGCCAGTACAAATTTAATAATACGATAATAAAATTATCGATTATAAATATTTAAATAACCGATGATCAAATGAAACATAGGAAATGGAAACAAGCTCTCTACCTAAAAAAGCGTCTTGGTAACACTGTGTGTTTCTAAATTAGAGGAGACTAATTTAAAGTTAACAATTAAGAAGGAAAAACTGATCGCCTTACTAATATACAGGCAAACTGTTTGCAGGCAATATATCGTATTTCAGTAATACTTGTAAAGGGCATCTGACGTTTACATGAAAAAGGTGTGGCGGTGGCTTTTCCTTAGTCCGTGAATTGACGAATTAGCAATTCTCAAGCTTTCCTGATAAGAAAATGAGTTTCGCCCTCTGTTTTTTTTTTTTTTTTCGTAAATTATGAGTCTGTAATGCTAGATTTGGAGAGTTTTCATCACTCACCACACCCTCTCTGCTACTGACAAGTAGTGGGCAAAGATTCGCCGCTAGGGATATTAAAAGAAGCCAATACATAGTATATGCATTTTGGTATTTGATACTATTAGACGATTTCTCCTTGCGAAAAGACGGTTGATTTTACTATCAGTAACAATCAGAGACTGTGTAACTTTGGCGTATTGGTCTAAAGGCATCCCTGGTGACTAAGTCAAAGACACAATCGATACAGCTCATTCGGGAGCAATGACTGCAGTCGTCAAAGCCTTATATATATATATATATATATATATATATATATATATATATATATATATATATATATATATATATATATATTAATACTTCCCCTTCTTCACTGTGCTGTGTCACTTCAGGATATGGATTATCATAGCTCTCTACAATTCTCTATGTAAGCATCTCAGGTAAGTAGCCCGTTGCCTCAGCCCGAGCCGTTTGAATTTGCTACGTGGTCTGAGCGTCAAATACAAAAAGTCATCCTTTCTCAGTATATATCCCAGAAATTTCATCTTTCTGATTCTGAATATAAGTGACAATTTTATCTTCCTTAAAACTTCCACTCAGTCCATTCTCAGCATCCTTCTGTAGAACTCCAATTCTGTTACTTCTAGTCCTCTCTTCATCTGCGAAGTTATTCTGCAGCATTCATTGTCATATGGGAGGGGTTGTTTTATCATTTCACCCACAGCAAGGTAATAAAGCCACTAAGACGCGAGGGTTTACTGAGTGTTAGAGAATATGAGAAAAGTATACTATGAAGAGGAGAGGACAATAAAAGAACAAGATTTTAAGAAGACAGATGATAACATTCGAAGTTTTGGAAATCAAATTTAACAGGGAAGCAAGAAGTCTGAAGAGAGTTCCACAAGCCAGAAGTACGACAGAATAAACTGTTAGTATAGAATTTACGGTTGCATGCATCTAGCCATGCCAAATGTAAAACGGAAGAAAGCTTGCCGTTAATCTAGTACTGCGCTGAAATTTATAAATCTGGGTACCAATAGAGGAAAGTTGACCAGAACAATTACCATGAAAGTATTTATAGAAATGGCACTAGGAAGCTACATTACATCGGTGAGAAAATGACTGAAGGTGAGATGTTAGGGCAAGACAAATAACATTGCAGATTCTTGCTTGGTAAAACTTTTTTTTAAGCAGTGATATAATGGAATATGCATACACCTGTGTTCCCCCTTCACTGGAATATGATTGTCTGGTGCCCGTCATAAATACAGACGGACGTCTATGTACGACAGAGGTTAAGACTATGACGACGCCCATTGGCTCTCCTATTGGTCTACACCTATTGCCTAAGTATATTAACTGCGACTACGACGAGTACCAGTCGATTACGGCTACCTGCTAGATTGTACTACTCGGTCACAGTAGCCAAAACCACTTAGCTACTTCGATCAAATATATCCCTTTGCGGGAGATGTCAAGCAGATATTGAGCACTTTTTTCATTGTTTCTATTGATATTTTCTTAGAACTTTGATTAATTTTGGAATGGCGGTTTGGCTATTCTCGAATTCCATCCTATGTTAAAATATTCCCCTGATATATTTTAATTACTTAGTCTTATTTACTTATTTAGCTACTTCTTGAATTCCGTAGTCAACAGACCGTACGGACGTACGGTATCTACATTTGTCAGAGTGACCATGAAGATCTTGAAAACAGAAGGTTGACGCCGAACTACTTCAAGCAAAAGGTTAGGAAGGCAGTCTTCATCAGGAAAGAACGATAGTAGTTAGCGGACATGAGAAATTTATTTTTTGGAAAAATCCTTTTAATAGAAAATTGTATATATTTCAAACGAAAGCGGCACTGGCTGCCCGGCCAACGAATACCAGATGCTTCCTTATTAGGAAAATGATTAATATTACCAATAACATCTTGTAATACATTATTCTATTTATGCTTATAATTATTCAGTTAAGTAAGAATTTAAGAATTCTAGGCGGGCTAACTGAACGAGTTAGACGTAGTCCCATCATGTTTCATGTTCACTGCGGAACGGGCATTGTGGTTTTTGGCGGCTTGGGTGTGGTTGAATATCTTGTATCGTACATTGAGTTGCAATGACATTATCCTGCTGTCATCTTTTTGCTGAAGCAATGATATCAGCACTATTTGAGCAATAGATTGCACTATTACAGTCCCCCCCCCGCAAACACCAAAATGCGAGAATAATTTTAATTGAGGAACTCTATATACGACGGTTTGGGCCTGGATGTCGTAGCCGATTGCGTAAAGAAACATGATAGTAGCCAGGTCTACGTCACACACACTGATGACCATCTCGGGAACGAAACGAAAAAACAAACTTGTTCTCATCTCTAAACATGGTTATACGGAATTCGAAACACCGCTGGAGACGGCCACAGTTATTATAGAGTAAAAGAGACACTCGCGCACGTCGTACTGACGCATGCAAATGATTGGCAAAGGTCCCTGCAGCCATTCCCGCGGTCATGCTTAATCGGAACTGTCTTGAGGATGCGGTGCGATCATTCACTTCTGTCTTTACAAGGCATCGATAATTACTTGGTCTAAGAACATAGAAATATTCATTGGATTATTGCCACGAGGGTCGTTCGAAAAGTTCTAAATCTCACCCAGAAGGAGTTGGAGTAACAAGCAGGTTTTTGCAGTATTTTTCACTATAGTAGTCCTACTTGACATCAATGCACTTGGTTCAACAAACCCTTTGAGCCCTGGGTTCCTGAACAATTTTAACCCTTCTGCCTGACATCCCGAGTCAAAATTCGTAAATAATTGGTAAGTAACGTTTCACGGCAGATATAAAAATAGTTACAAGTATTTACTCGCCGTTCAACCAATAGCTGGGCATTAAGTCATTTTTCTCTACCACTGTTTAACCGGTGGCTGAGCATTACGTCATAATTCTCTGCCACTGTTCAAGCGATGCCTGTGCATTACGTCATTTTTCTATAGCACTGTTTAACCGGTGGCTGGGAATGACGACATTTTACTCTATCACCGGTAAAGCGGTGGTCAGTAATCAAAGGGTTAATTTGAGATTTCAAAATTCTAGCATCACTCCTTCATAGCCAGCCTATGAACTTTCCAGCCCGCCCTCCTCTCTGGGAAGAAACAATGTATTTATTAACTCTTTGAGCCGTGCGTTCCTGAAGAATTTTAAACCTTCTTCCTGAGATCCTGAGTCAAAATCCGCAAAATAATTGGTAAGTAACGTTTTACGGTATATATAAAAAAATAGTTACAATTATTTACCCACCGTTCAACCGGTAACTGGGTATTAATTCTTTTTTCTCTACCACTGTTCAACTGGTGGCTGGGAATTACGTCAATTTTATCTACCACCGGTAAATCGGTGGTCAGGGCTCAAAGGTTTAAGAAAGAATGATGAAAAGGAATGAAAGAAGGAAAAGAAGCAGTAAAAGAAATGTCTTTCTTTCTTGACCACGGAGGAGACGGAAATAAGGAAAGAGAAATAAGAAATATTGATTAACCCTTTGAACCCTGGAGTCCCTGAAAAATTTAACCCTTCTGCCTGAGTCAAAATTTGCAAATAATTGGTAAGTAATGTTTCCTGATAGATATAAAAATAGTTACAAGTGTTTACCCACCGTTTAACCGGTAGCTGGGCATTAAGTCATTTTTCTCTACCTCTGTTCAACCGGTGACTGGACATTACGTCATTTTTTCTACCACCGATAAAGCGGTGGTCAGGGCTGAAATAGTTAAATTAAATTTTTAGGTATTTTCACCTTATTTTAGTAAAGTTACTGGATTTATTATAAAAACAGCAGTCGTAAGTTATATTGCAGATTAAACTAATATTAATTTAAGGCCACTGGTCGAAATAAATTAGAATTTTAAATGGAGGGTCATCATTTTCTGCCGGACCTAAAAAAATTTGTACGACCGAAATCCCCTCCCAAAAGCCTATGTAAACATAGAATTGTAAACCAAGAAAGCAAAGGCAGGAAAAAGTTAAAAACAAGGAATAAAATAATCATTAATGCTTTCAAACAAGATTTCTATTGATTCATGCAATTCAAAGGCAAAAGTTTAACCTAAACCTCCAGTTATATGCTACGCGTGATACACGCTTAGGCGATCACGTATCGAAAGATACAGAGACCGACAAGGCAGTTTTTTCCCCCATAGTAGATTGCCATATCTTTCTGCGGTAGACCAGTTGCCATCCAAGGCTCTCGAACCCGGTATGTCCTACGCCGAAACAGATAATTCATACCTTTCCTAAGGGGATTAGAAAGTAAATGAATGTAGTGGATTTGACTGAAATTCGAACTCAGCTCCATAATTCCTCAATCCGAGTCGTTATCCATTACTCCACCGTGCCTCCTCTCCACATGACTACTTTATAACAGCCAACTCAGGCAATAGAAATCTAATAAAAAATAAAACTAGCTTTGAAAAAAAAAAGATTTTAACTGCAATCGATAAAAAAGCAGACCCCAAATCAGCCTTAAGATATTTAAATCTTTTTTCGTAAAAAAATTTTGGGTTCGAAATTAACACGTTGACCTCCAGAGCTCAATTACGAAATCTGACTAAAACGACAGCCTTATAATAAGTTCAGTCAGTCAGTTATGTGCCATGCACGATACACGCTTAGGCGATCATGTATCTTTCGATAAATGACTGACGAGACAGAGTTTTTTCCTCAGTAGGTTGCCATTTCTTTCTGCGGTAGACCAGTTACTGTCCAAGGCTATAGGACCCTCTCTGTTCTGCTATTTATCCATAGAAGAGGATTCATGCCTTTCCCAAGGTATTGCAAATAAGTGAATGTAATGGATTCGGCTGGAATTCGAACTCGGCTCTCCAATTCCGCAATCCGAGCCGCTATCCATTACTCCACCGTGCCTCCTAAACCCGCAGTATAATATCTGTTACTATCCTGAATGCTTAAATAATGCACCTCTATATAGGAAATGGGCAAGACCGTAACACCAAAGGACTTTGCTGCTGTCGGCCGCTGCGCAAACTTGTAAACAACGTGTGGCTCTGCCTTCGTATTCATTCAACGAACTAATGACCGCGGATTTAAGAACGTACCGGACCATGGGAATTACCGGACCATGCCGGATTAAATAAATCAGAATATACTGTTATTTTATCAGATCAGGATCAATACAATTCAGCTGTTTATTCTTTCAAACATTATACAGTGTTGTTCGATAAAAATGATTCACCTGATTTTTTTCTTTTACTAAAAGTTATTTTCGCCAAATGAAACGAAAGTTGCGCTAAATTCAAAGGATAAGCGATCTAAAATCCGAAGAAGAATCTTTGAAAGCTTTTTGAATTTAGCAGTAATTACTGTCAAGCATCCGTTCAGTATAATGTTCTGGGGATGCTTTTCTTTTCATGGAACTGATTTCTTAAAACTTATTGAAAAGACCCTCAGGGGCGAGCAGTACAAGAGAATTTTAGAGTCTTGTCTGCTCCCTTCTGCTGAAAGGGTGCAAATCGACCCCACCAAGCACATTTTTATGCAGGATAATGCTCCCTGTCACAAATCAAAATTGATGACGTCATACTTTGATGAGAAGCAGGTGAGTGTTATGACATGGCCGCCCCAATCTCCTGACGTCTACCCCATAGAAAACTTAGGGAGCATTATAAAGTACAGGCTCTCGAGAAAGCAGTTGAGCAACAAACAGGATTTGATTGTGAATTTCATATCCGAATGGAATTCAATGCTTGGAGATGAGATTTGCCAGAACCTGATCAAGTCAATGCCAAAAAGGGTTGAAAAGGTTATTCAAAATAAAGGAGGACCCATAGATTATTAAATATTACGAACTATATTACCTATTATAAGTAAATTATACCTCTATTATTCTTTATTTAAAGCTGTTCGGTTATGTTTCTATTGATTACTAGTTGCAGGAAATAAGTGAGTCACTTATTTTGCACACGGTTTTTTTTTACCTAAATCTCATTTATATCCAGAATTATAATTATCAATAGAATATCGTAGGGTGAGTAGACTTTTTTTTACTAGGCGGTCGGGAAGGGGTCTTTATATTTCTAAGATTAAAAATTAGTTTAACCCCAAAAACATTAGGCGAAAAATTTTTAAATAAAAAAAAAATTCAGGTGAGTCACTTTTATCGAAAAAACATTGTACTTGGACATACCTGTACAAGGTGATTCTGATAAGTCCTCGTGTTGAACGACTGACCAAAATATGATTATATGAACAAATAGTTGAATGGAAGCTTCCCTTTTGATCAACCAGAGAACTTTTCGGCACATCCTCCTGTTAAGATTCTCAGTTTTATTATAAACTAAACATCGAAGCTCCCGGAGCTGTTTGCAAAATTTGGAAAATGGAAGGAAATGAAATAATACCTGAGCGGAAAGCTTAAAACTGGTTTTAACTTGTTTAAGTTTAGTGTTTTTTTACCCTTGAAATAAAGCTCGGATAATGATGGCCTTTACTTGATCCAATTATGATGCTTTGAAACCCGACCAACAGAAAAACCCGACCATCAGTAAACTTTCAGAAAAGTGTTGATCATAATAATATATAGGGGTAATTATATAAATATACTTTAAAAAAACACAAAAAACAGTTTATTAAAGAAAAAAAAACGAGAAGCACACTTTATGGTATTCATAAAATAATAGTGCTTTTCAGTTTCTAATACATGAGCAAATAAAATCTATTCATCAGCTGAAACCTCTTAATTATGAAAATGAACGTGTTAGGTCTTCTAGTAATTTCCCCCTTCAGTTATTCTGCCAAGGATATCAGCCTTTGATTTATGGAGTTTCTCGTTTATACGAAGACCTAATGAATAGCTTATTGATTTAATTGCTCCGGGGGCATCAATATTTTTCATTAAATATTCTAAGAAATATTTTTCTCTCTGAACAGCCAAAAAAAGTGTCAAAAATAAACAGAACGTTATTGCTTTTGAAAGAAAAATGCAAGCGGTTAAATATATAAACTTGATCTCTCTTGCTTAATATGGAATAATTTAAACATTATTATTATTATTATTTTGATTTCCTTTGATATCTGGCGTTTACACATTTCTTTCCGGGTCCCACCCAGAGACCTAAGGTTAGAAATGGCATCATGACACTTTCCACTGCAAAAAAATAAAAATAAATAAAAATAAAAAAATAAATAATTACATAGATAAAGCCCTTCGTTAAGTGTGGGCTGTACTTGTCAGAACAATTTTTTGTATCTCTTTGAGGCATGGACTTCCAGGGGTCCCTTCAGTCAGCCTACTGGAATTTTTTCCAACCAATCCATGGGCTCCAACTATAACAGGGATTGTTGATGTTCCCATGTGCCACATTTTTGAGATTTCTATTTCAAGATCCTTGTATTTTGACAGTTTTTCGAATATCTTCAAAGATACATTGCAGTCTGCAGGGACTGCCATATCAATAAGGAGGCACTTATTTTGTTTGTGGTCTTTAATAACAATGTCTGGGCGGTTGGCTTTGATTGTTCTGTCAGTGTGTATTTTGTAGTCCCATAGAATTGTAACAGGTCCTATCTCCGTAACCGCGTCAGGGTGGTGTTCGTACCAGTTTCTTCCAGTTTCCTTCCCATAGGAGTTGCAAATTTTCCAGTGCAGGTATTGGCCCACTCTGTCATGCCGGGTTTTATATTCAGTGGGTGCCAATATCGTGCAACCTGATATAAGATGATCAATGGTTTCTGGATATTTGACATAGAATCTGCATCTTGGGCTAACACAGTATTTTAGTATATGTGCTTGATAATTCCTAGTTAACAAGCATTGGTCTTGTGCAGCAATGATAAAACCGTCAGTTTCACCTTTCAACCCTGCACTACGTAGCCACTGATGGGTGCCGTTTTTGCCTACGTCAACTTGTTTGGTACGGGCAGAGTATTGGCCATGGAGCGGTTTATCTTGCCATTGTTTCTTTATCTGGTCGGTCGCATTTGTCTTTACATTTTTTTTTAAGTATTTTGCAGCTTCAGCCGGTGTACAGTGATGTATTTGAATTTCTGTGCCCATTTGAAACTCCATTTTGAATTTGTCGGCTTCCTTTACTACAGAGTAAAGACACTTACTAATTTCATGTTCCTTGACACATACCATCATCCAGTCTTCTGTATTTTCCAAGTATCTTTGGAGGCCAATTGTTGTACTTTTGTAGGATAGTTCTAGTTGAACTAGCCCTCTGCCTCCATCGGATCTGGGCACATACAGGCGATCAATATCAGCTTTGGGATTATTATTATTATTATTATTATTATTATTATTATTATTAATATTATTATTATTATTATTATTATTATTATTAATATTATTATTATTATTAATATTATCATTATTAATAATATTATTATTATTATTAATATTATTATTAATATTATTATTAATATTATTATTAATAATATTATTAGCAGATAAAATAACGTAACTCTTCCAATATTTTTTAACAGTTAAGAAAAGAGCGCGATATAAGAAAAGAAAAAAACGCAGCATTTGACAATGTTCAACAATATTTCGTCAGAATGTCTTCTTCAAGTTACTTTTTTTTTAAATATTTAAGTATAAAAATATATGAATCTATAAAAAAAAATTATAGTTCTTTGTACAAATGTTGCTTGTCTACGATTTAATAATGAATTAATACAGTAAGAGCGGCACAAGGCCGAAAAAGTAGAGAGATAATCCAGGGTTGTTCGACATAAACTCTCCTATACCAAAGCTAATCAGATTCACGACTCATTCATTCATTACAATTTACTCATTCATCATAATAATCTATTTGTCACCATTCATTCCTATATACACCAAAATACACACACACACACACACACACACACACACACACACACACACACACACACACACACATGGCCCCTACTGAAAAAACTTTTATGACTTAAAATTTCCATATGTACAATTGTATAAAAATTCTATCAATGTTATAAAATTATTATGGTGTGGTGATGACCCCGAAAACAAACTGAAGAAACAAAGATTTTAGCAAAACCTGTCAAACGTTTCTTGTCCTAAAGGACACATCGCACAGTGGATAAAGGCGTTGGTTAGATCCAGTGACAGGACCCAAAGAGTGTGAGTTCAATACCCGGTTAAGGCAGTGGAGAACTTTCAGGAAGGAAATTAACAGGAGATAACTGATAACTGACATCCATTAAACATGGCACGTGGAACTAGAACAGTGAGCGAAATAAAGGGTTCAATTCGACATTCCAATCACCTGAAGAAGGCAGGAGCGTACAACGGCCGAAACGTTGTAATAAATATGGCGACAAAGATGAGGACAATAGTCCGAGTAATGTAAATAATGTTTCTTGTCTTGTTATGAAAAAACGATTGACCTAGAAATTAAGGCGTCAAAATACTTGCTTAATATGGCGGTCATCTTGTTGATCTTGGAATTTTCCGTTAGCTGATTAGTTACGAAGAGGAATTAATCAAATAGCTTAGTAGAAATCTTGTAAATCAAGCTGCCCTTGATGAGGGTGAAAGGAGTCTCTCTGAGAGTTGGTTAGCAAATTTTTAGTGTTGGTTTCACCATAAAAAGACTTCACTATTGGAAGGAAAACTCATAAGAGCTCAACTCGGTCATTATATTGCATGTGTCTGTCGAGAGACGTGTATTGGATGATACTGACTGTGATCCGGACAGGTTAAACTCCTCCATAATAACACATGAGGACTGTCGTTCGGAGTTTTCGTGGCAAGTATTTTGCACCGTTACTTTTTTAGCAACAAATCCAAAAATTGTGGATGGTCTGACACAAGCCTTCACCAATTGAAAACAATCATTGCGTTGGTTTTCTGACAACTACACCTAATCAGTTCCACACATATCCGGCTACTGCGAAAGACTCTACGAAACAACATCAACTTCATCTTGGCACTTGGAATGTACGAACTCTCCAGGACAACAGCTCAGCACCAGAAAGAAAAACAGCTCTAGACGCATTGGAG
This sequence comes from Acanthosepion esculentum, assembly GCA_964036315.1. NCBI lineage: Eukaryota > Metazoa > Mollusca > Cephalopoda > Sepiida > Sepiidae > Acanthosepion > Acanthosepion esculentum. Next base: position 10,887,938 of record OZ038501.1, on the reverse strand, counting down.
CTAAAGAAGTACAACATTGATATAACTGCACTGAGAAGTAACCATCAGTTGATTACATGAAACGGGAAAGCAAAATAAGACATCTAACAGTGTTCCTGCTGCACTTGGATACAATACATTCTCCTGTACTGTTTGTGGTCTTTTGTGCAATTCTCGAGCGGGTCTCAAAAATCATGCCCGTCATAGGCATGCAGATAATTAGTTTGTGGCCCTCGGAACTTCATACGTCGAACTTGATAGGAGAATCCATCATATCTTTACGGTTTTTATTGTGTGTAACAATTAAGGAGCGGTGAACAAAATAAAGATGACACCGCCGGTGCCGTGCAAACTCGCTATGGAAGAGGGTTCGTATATACGCCATATACCTTCAAGAGTGCTTTGTTAATTTTCAGAAATTCATTTTAAACTTTAAAAATTATAATTAAAAAGAAGAAGAGGGAATAATTCTTGTAATAATTCTGTAGTCATCGAAAGAATTTTTTATTCAAACTGCATACTTCATTTATATTATTCATTATAGCAATTAAAACATATACAATTAAATAATTAGATATTTTTAATGCCGTTTTTTTATTTTACGATTCGGAGTATATCTTGTGGAATTTGGTAATAGCTTAAGAAAAAAATAAATTTTAAAAAATATCTGATGATACGTTGCTCTTTATAGAACGAAAAATAAGCAGACTCTGAAATAACAGATTGAATCTACGGACTGTGAAGGATTATTCAGACCTATCAAAATTTACACAAAAAATATTATGCTTTGGGAACTTTTGCAGTAAACATAATTTTGGTTGTAAATACGGAGCATTTATGAGGATAACATACGAATATCTTTCCTTAGGTGTTTATAAATTGTACACTGTCCAGTTATTAACGTTAACAACGAACTATTTTAAATTATAAAATTGTACTTGGATTAAATGAAAATTACTTATAAAATAATACACATAACATATAATACATTCCATCTTGCCGCCAATTTTGACGACACGACTCAACACTAGTCTAAAAATATTTTCTCGCTATAAATAAACTGCAAAGGGTTGATAAGCCGTAGCAAACGATTCAGTCAATCACAAAAACGTAAGCTGTAAATTTCTTTGCTTAGCCAAAAATATACAAAATAAAATTCTTATATTTGATAGATTGGATAGTAAGTCAAACCTGGAACTTTTCCGAACACGTCCCCAGAAAGAAAGAGAACATAGAATATTAGCTTGGATGTGTGGTGTATGTGTATATCTGTTCATGGAATTATCTGTTTGAACGATTTTGTATAAATGTGACATCCAGCGTGTTTTGATTTCTTCCTTTTCGATAAAATTAATGAAAAACACTTTCTCTTACAGAAAGAAAGTATATTACATGGCTGCCATCTTTCTTGGAGCCTCGATTTGATTTGATTTTGTTCTGTTTTTCGTTCATTTAACACCCGCAACCTTTTAGATAATTCACTGTCTTTGGTTGTCTTTTCTAATGTCCGACCACACTCCAAAATGAACGAAGAGACAGAAAGGAGGAAAATGAAAAAAAAAAAACATATAAAAAAAAAAAACGAAAAATAAGGAAGACAATAACAATAAAAAAAAAACAGACCTTTTATGGCGTAACCAAAATGCCTAGGAAAACTCCATTGTTGTGCATTACAATATGTAGATTTGTGCCTCTGAAAAAACGCTAGACCCTGTCTAACCCCTGCGTTTGTGGCAACTTGCTGATTTGATCGTCCACGTACAACCGCCAGCATACAGAAACAGACATAACCGCTCCTCCTGGTGGGCAGATAGGTATTTAGACACGCGAAAAGAGATAATAGACTCAGAGACAGAACAAAGGACAGTGAGAGAAAGATGAGTCGGGGGAGACAGAAGGAGGCACTAACAAAGTTTTAGTTCAACCCACTTCCAAAATCAGTATTCTATGTTTGGTTATTGAAATGCTATTGTTCGGATATGGGTTGGACCCAGGAATTTTGAGTACTTCACACACACACACACACACACACACACACACACACACACACACACACACACACACACACACACACCTACACACACACACACACACACACACACACACCTACACACACACCTACACACACACACACCTACACACACCTACACACACACACACACACACACCTACACACACACACACACCTACACACACACACACACACACACACACACACACCTACACACACACACACACCTACACACACACACCCCTACACACACACACACCTATATATATATATATATATATATATATATATATATATATGTTTTCGTTTTCCATGTCGACAAATGTGAAAATTTCTAAAAGTTAACTTTGAGAAATTTTCATATATATATATATATATATATATATCAAGATTTATGATAGATAAGGACGTAAAAGTTATGTGGCGCCAGTGTACTTTGACATTATGTAAATACCCAGACCTATATCAGTTATGCGCTGACATCTTCTGAGTCAATCACTTGATTGGCTTATCATGGCAAACTGATGTGAATTATGAAAAGCTGGACGAGTCATGATGATGGCTGTCAGACAGAGAGCAAGTACAGAAATATAAATATCCGGGAAGTGTTTTAACAAGCGACAGACAAATATGACGCCGAAATCTGAAGGCGCCTTCGAATAGAGAAAGATGTTTTCCTAAAGCTAAGCCAAGTATTTGAAACAAATGAAAACCTAGTTAGAAAACAAAGAAACGGTTATTGAAATGCTAAGTAATGTCCATCTTCCTATATGAAACTGAACTTGAAAGAGTTCCCTCACAGACGAAGATAAGACTTGGGGGTAACAGAGAAATGATTCTACAGAAGGATACTGAGAATAACATGGACCGAACATCTGAACAACGAGGAGTGTTAAACGAAAATGGAAACAATAAACACTTTCACTTAGAAGCCAAAACAGAGTTTAAATTTCTGGACACATAATGAGGAAAGAGGGCTTGGAAAATATGACACTCAAAGGGTTAGAGAGGAACATCAATTAAACCTACAGAACGAGTTTGTGTAAATGAATGGTAAAACAGGGCGTGAATTGGATTGTAAGATAACACAAATTACTTAGAACTAGAAAGAATAGGAAGTTGTGGAGAGACATAATCGCCTACATACAAAAAGAAAAGAGAGATGTTTGCAGGAAAATGTCGTGAAAAGCGAAGAAATAAGCTCCAAATATATTTCGACAAATTTACAAAAATTCACTATTGAGTGTAAATTGTTTTGTTTTTCTTTTATGAAGAGGCCATTTTGCCGGTCCCGATAAATTTAGAAAAACATGCTTTTAAGCTTATTTAACAAGTCTCGGTAAAATAGTCTATCAGGCTATTTTGCCGGTAAATATTTTTTTTGTTATTATGAAGGCAGGTAATTCTAAATGTAACAATACACAGATTTAACGCAGACGTTTGTTTATTTTCACCATCAGTTGTTAAGACAATTTAAAATCTTTTCCTTTATCAATTGTTAAAACACGAGTTACAATCATTTATTCATCATCAATTATTAAAATTCTAGAAGTCTCTAAAATATACTTGAAGAGTACAGCTTCTTGGTTGATGCAGTGGATTTGGTGTTTTACAATTTGTAAGAGAGTGTCATTGGTTTTTGGGTACGCTTCCAATCCGATTGCTGTAGATCTTAGAGTCAGTTCAAGTTGCATTAGACCTCGGTCTCCTAATGCTCTTGGTTGGTACAGCCTATCAGCATCTGATTTCGGGTGGTGCCTCCTCATTTGGGTAAACATTTTTCTGGTCTTGGCGTCCAGTCTTTCAATGCCATTCAACTCCCACTTAATAATGTTGAAACTGTATGTTACTACGGATATAAGTGAGGTGTTGATAGCCGCCATTTTATTAGTCTCATTAAGTTCGCTTTCTAGTATCAAATGCATTCGTCTGTAATATTATTTTCGGATCTTTTCCTTCGTAATTGAATATTGCATCGCGTCTCCTTCATTAATTCCTAATTATTTGTAGGTACCATTTAGGTCTAGTTCCCTAATCTTGTTGTTGATATCAAGGTCTAAATCCGTATTTTTTGTTAGTTTACCGCCTTTGAAGGTGACTATGTGTTATGGTCCAGGTTCCTTGTGCCACGCTGATGGTCCAAGGTAGAACCAATGAAGAATAACTCGAACACAGGTATGGAATAACACAGATATATTACAAACAGAATATGTACAAAGAAGTAGAAGTGTTAGTAATAACAATCAGGTTAGGTTAGAGAGAACTATGTTGTCTCGACCAGTATCACTATTCCAATGTCTTACAGTAATCGTCTGACGCGACTCTGTCTCTGACTGACTGACACTGACTGACTCACTCTGTGTCTGCTGCTCCCTCTTGCGGTGCAGTATTTATGAGGTACGGGTAAGTTCACATAACACTATGGCACATTTGTCGATTCCGAACTCCATCCTACTGTCTTCGGAATAATTTTGTAATTTTTTTTCTTCTGGTTGCCATCGTTGGCAAACGTTTTAAGATCATCAGTATAGAATAAGTGATTCCGTTTGCTATGCCGTGTCTTGTATCTGTAGCTATTGTTGTTCCGTAGGCAGGTCACAGCCACTTATACAATGCAGAAGAATAGTGGTGACAATGAATCTCTTTGGAAGATCTCGCTTTTGATGTTGATTGGTCTCGATATTAATAACCCGTTTGTAGGGTTTAGGTTTACTGTAGTCTTCCAGTTTTCCATGTTTTCCGTTATGAACTTGACCGTTGTGGGACATACTCTGACTATTTTTAGGCTCTTCTTTATCCATAAGTTATTTTATTATTTGTAGGAGAGGGTCATTGGTTTCCAATTCGATTTCTGTAGTTTTTAGAGTCAGTTCAAGTTGGATGAGACCTCGGACCCCTAAAGCTCTTGGTACGTACAGCCTAACAACATCTGATTTCGGGTGGGGCATCTTCATTTGAGTAAGCAATCCAATCTTTTAATGTCATTCGTTTAATGTTGAAGCTGCATGTTACTAAGGGTATAGCTAAGGTGTTGATAGCCGCCATTTTATTGGCCCCATTACGTTAGCTTTCTAGTATAAAACGCACTCTTCTATGATATTCAGAGTCTCCCTCATTAATTCCTAATTATTTGTATGCACCATCTTCGTCTAGTTCCTTAATCTTGTTGTTGATATCGAGGTATAAATATGTTGAGTAGGTTTTTTTGCTGCTTGTCATCTCTGGCAAACGTTTTAAGATCGTCAATATAGAATGCGTGTTTCATTTTGCCATTCTGTGTCGTGTATCCGTGGCTACCGTTGTTCGGTAAGCAGCTGAGTGGCACTAATAAAAAAGAAAGTCTTTTGTTTTGTTTTGGTTTTACGGCATATCAACCTCAATGGGTCATTTAATGCCGAAAAAATATTTTATTGTTGGTAATATTATTTTTTTCAATCTGTTTCTGTTACTGTTTTTATTTCAAAAAATCTATTTCTGGTAAAACTTTTTCCTTCAAAAAATCTATTTCTGGTAATGATTTTCTTTCTAATATGTATCATTGGTAATATTTTTACTTTTTCGAAAAATGTTTAGCTGTTAATTAATATATATTTTTCTTCTTTTTTTTCCAAAAATATATTGCTTATTTTTCAAAAAACGTATAGCTGGTAATATCATTTTTAAAAAAAACCTATACCTGGTAATATTTTTCTTCTTTTAAACGTATAGCTGGCAATATTATTTTTCAAAAACGCACTGCTGGCAACATCATTATTTCGAAAACGTATAGCTGGTAATACTGTTTTTCCAAAAACGTATAGCCGACAACCTTATTTTTTCAAAGAGTAGTGTTGACAATGAATCTCCTTGGAAGATCCCGCTTTTGATGTTGGTTGGTCTCGATGTTAATGACCCGTTTGTAGGGTTTAGGTTTAGTATAGTCTTCCAGTGTTTCATGCTTTCCGTTATGAATTTGACCGTTGTGTAGGCATACCATGTATATTTTTTGGCTATTCTCTATCCATAAGTGTGGTACACTGTTGAACGCCTTTCTGTAGTCGATCCATGCTATCGATGAGTTTCTTTTCCTTGTTTCACTTTCTTCAGTGTTGTTTTATTGATAATTAGTTGGTCCTTGCAATCGTAACTTATGAACGTCATGGTATTTGAAGGTTTGTTTAGAAACCAAGTTAATGGCCTTTTAAGGATCCTTCGTGTGAATTACATTAAAATTTTGAACATGTAAGAATTAAATATTACAGTGTGGGGGGCAGCAGAATTTTAGAAATACCAAATTGGGGCATGGCCCAAAATCGGTTGGGAACCACTAGTCTAAATATATAACAGAAGCAGCCGACTCGGCATGGCAGTAATATTTAATGCAGGGACGAATGGTAGACTTTACTTCATTAAACTTATTACACATAGGACAATAATTCCCAACGTGGGTCGTGGTAATATTTCGGTAGGGCATGCGTAAGATGTGCACCCTTCTTCTAGGTATACTAACAGAATAAGTTAATTGTTTTCTAGAAAGCCTGAGTGAGAGTGTTAATGTTAATGCGGGTTAATACATACGATGCATATAGAGTATGAAAACATAAAAATAGTTTGTGTGTATGTACGTACATGTGTAATTTGAATACATGTAAGAATTAAATATTACATGGGGGGCACCAGAATTTTAGAAATACCAAAGTAGGGATTGCTCCAAAATGGGAATAACTGTCTTAGAAGGACCGGTACTCTGAATATTTTTAGGCTCTTCTTTATCCATAAGTGTGGTACACTTTCGAACGCCTTTCTGTAGACGATCCATGGTATCGATAAGATTTCTTTCCTTGTTTTACTTTGTTCAGTGTTGTTTTATTGATAATTAGTTGGTCCTTGCACTTGTAACTTATTTTAAATCCCTTGTGTTCTGCTGGGAGTAAACTGTTTCTCTCAAGGAAGATTTATGTTCTCCCGGATATGATAGAAATGAAGATGTTGTACATTGTTGGTAGGCAGGTTATGGACCTATAGTTCTTCAGGTTCTGCGTCTCTTATTTTGGGGAGTACATATGTTACTCCCCACGTGAGCTATTGGGGCATTTTTCTGAGTTTATTATTATATCATTGTATGCTTGTGCGAGATATTGGTGGGGGCTAGATGGTGTTTTATCCCAGAATTGACTATTCGGTCTATTTCTGGTGCTTTCCAGTTTTGGGGGCTTGCATATAGCAGCGGTTTCGTCTTGATATCCGTCCAATTTTGACACTCTATAGGAGTGCACTTTTCATGTTGTTGCTTGATCCATGTAGCATATTTGTGCAATTTATAGTTTTCCCACCAGAACTCCTCGATTTCCTGGATATTAAATGAGTCATTTATCTCTATTTTATTTTTTCACAGTTCTCAATATAGTTTCTTGGCATCTTCTTTGAAGATCTTGTTTTGTCAGAAGAATCTGTTTCTTTTTTCATAACGCCTGACACTTTGTGCCTTCGCTTTAATTTTTTGTTTCAGCTTCTCTTTAACTTTTGGTACATCAGTCTTATTCTTTATGTTAAGGCTTCGTTTCAATTGTCTCCCTTTTCTTTCTTTCATTGTCGTCAAAATTCAAAATTAACTGATAAACCTTATCAGTAATAGAGTATAGTAAACCAAATAATTAAGGTGACATAAAAAAATGAAACCCTAAAATCTTCTGTTTGATATTCATAAATTTATCCCATCACTACGGAAGGAAACGAAGCACATTGAGAACATTTTGCTTTCACAGTTGGAACGAAACTCCAACTAAAGACATCCCAATTGAATGCACCTATTTCATTGTACATGATACTGCTAGATTATCAAAAGGGACTTAAATAACATTGGACATGACACAATCAAGAAAGAGAACATTTTTACCATAGTTCTTATGTTCACGAAGGTTTTATTGTGCTGTTAGTTTATTAAATGATTTGATGAAAATACTTGTTGGTCTTGGTATATTCAATCATGTTATTTTTAAAGACTTAGGCTGTGATTGTTATTGCAAAAACAGTATTTCTCAGTAGGCAGACTCAATTTATTGGTTTAAATAAGAATTGAGATGTTTCTACGATTGCATTTTGAGAAATATTGCCATTGGTCAATTTCATATATACAGAAAACAAATGAAAAACTGTTTGTTTTTTTCCAAACATGGGGCATTTGTGCACAACAAAAATGGCCGCTAACCAAAAAAGAAAGTGAGGTCATTTTCAGATTCAGTACATTCAAATTGTCTAAAATGATGTTTGGGGTGTCGACACCATTTTATTTATTTTTTTTTTTTTTGCTGACCCGTGTTATCTTTTTAAGTAAATAGTCCTGAAGACAATTACTACTGTAATGTATTTAATCCTAGTATACTCCACACGTGTGGCCTTGTGCCAAACTAAACCATGGTTAGTAAATTTGTCCACTAATTGGCTTGTGACCTTTCCACTGAAGGAAACCTTGATGTTTGGCCAAATTAAGTATACAACTTTCCTCAAATGCTGATCTTGTTCCTAATTAGTTCCTTTGTCTTATGTACGGAATTCAATAAGTAGAACCTTTAAAGTCGAAATTAACATTTTCCTAACCGTCAAATTAATGCCTGAGAGCTTAACGGAATGCCAGCTTGGAGTCAGTACTCAACAATAAAAGGACCAAATTTGATGAAATTAAGTGTCACTTGCTCCCAGCGAATTGACCCGGTTGGACTCGTACAATGGCACGGCAAAATTAAGTCGCCCTCGTACAAAACACACTGACATCATCGTGCGCAAGTCCGCATCTTTCTTTTTTCCTGAAGACATCGCAAATAAATGCAGACACTAAGGTGTACTTCGTGGCGGAGATACCTACCTATTTACGACCTTTCTTTGGATTCATATACATTGGCCGGCTTAAGAAATGAGACGGATCGGCTGGGAAAAAAAAGTTTTAATTATTCGACTAAACTTTGGTCCACTAAAAAAAAAAACGGGCAAGAATCCTAATTTAATGTATTTTTCCAAAATTGTGCAATTGATTCAATGTAATTGTTTCATGTATGAAAGAGAGGGGGGAGAAATAGAAAGAGAAGGTGAGTGAGTGAAAGAGAAAGAACGAGGGCGTAGTAGAGATAGAGATGTATCGGAGCAGTAATCAATGGAATCGATATCTTTAAGTTCAAGTTCCATCTGAGGTCTTTGCATTTACTTTCCATTAAATCTCTTACGACAAGCATAAATACATTGCCCTCCCCTCCAAAACACATAGATTAAATAGCGAGACAGTGTAACTTGTCTAATAGGATAACCTGTAGTGTAACTTGTCTAATAGAAGGATAACCTGCAGTGTAACTTGTCTAATAGAAGGATGACCTGTAGTGTAACTTGTCTTATAGAAGGATAACCTGTCGTGTAACTTGTTTAATAGAAGGATAACCTGTAGTGTAACTTGTCTAATAGAAGGATAACCTGCAGTGTAACTTGTCTAATAGAAGGATAACCTGTAGTGTAACTTGTCTAATAGAAGGATAACCTGTCGTGTAACTTGTTTAATAGAAGGATAACCTGTAGTGTAACTTGTCTAATAGAAGGATAACCTGCAATTTAACTTGTCTAATAGAAGTATAAGCTGCAATGTAACTTGTCTAATAGAAGGGTAACCTGTAGTGTAACTTGTCTTATAGAAGGATAACCTGTAGTGTAACTTGTCTAATAGAAGGATAACCTGCAATGTAACTTGTCTAATAGAAGGATAACCTGCAGTGTAACTCGTCTAATAGAAAGATAACCTGTAGTGTAACTTGTCTAATAGCAGGATAACCTGCAATGTAACTTGTCTAATAGAAGTATAAGCTGCAATGTAACTTGTCTAATAGAAGGGTAACCTGTAGTGTAACTTGTCTTATAGAAGGATAACCTGTCGTGTAACTTGTCTAATAGAAGGATAATGCTGAGTTCAAACACCTTACAAACACGTCATGGGCCAGCCCATTAAAATCTAGTGTGACAGATTGAGTGAATGCCTTGTTCCTGTAATGTACTGAAAAAATGACTATTAAAATAATACATATCTCCGTGTATGTCTATGTATATATATGCATATATAATTAAACCTTCCTCTCCTCCCTACATTTCTCAGGTTCTCAGGATTTTTTTATCATTTCAGAGGGTGAAGTCCTGTCCATAATATAACAGATTTGGGTCACTTCGACGTGGTATCATCTTCAGCAAACTTTTCTTGCTAGATAAGTTGCAACTGAGTACTGAATTTGATCTTCACTGAATGCTCTACAGTTTCGGCCTTGTGCCACATCTAAGCTACGCTTACAAAATCGTTTAGGGCACCTCTACATATTGTAATGGATGCATGTCTCGCTAAATCAATTACGACCGAAAAGTGAGTTTGAACCTTGTGCCACATCTAAACTAGGCTTAGAAAATCATTTAGTGCACCTCGACGTGCTGTAATGGTTAGCAAGCTTATCTCGCTAGAACAATTACGACTGAATAGAGAGTGTGATCCTCACTGGGTGGCCCATACTTTCAGCCCAGTACCTCATCGAATCTACGCTTAGAAAATCATTTAGGCTGCTCGATGTTTTGTAACCTTAGCAAGCTTGTCTCGCTAGAACAATTACGACTGAATAATGAGTTCGATTTTCACTGGGTGCCACATATTTTCGGCCTTGTGCCACATCTAAGCTACGCTTCGAAATTCAATATGTTTTCTTGAAGATTTATCTGTACTTTGTATTTACATATGTCAACTTTCAAACTATGCTTTTTCTTCGATTTCTTCTTCTTCTTCTTCTTCTTCTTCTTCTATGTACTGGTACCCTTTAGGACATAGGCGATCATGGCTCTTCTCACCTTCCTGTAGTTCTTAGTATATATATTTTTGCTGTCTCCCCTAATCCCTGATCTGTCACCCATTTACACAAACTATGTAGGTAGGTAATGCGTTGCTTTTCGTCTGATCCCTCATACCTTCAGTATGACCTGGGAGTGTTAAATTGTCCAAGCCCTCTTTCCTCATTCTGTCCCTATAAATTTCAACTCCACCTCCCCCTCCCCTCTCTCTCTATCTCCCTCTCTCTCTCTCTCTCTCTCTCTCTCTCTCTCTCTGATGAATGTCCTTTTTGTTTCCAGCTTCCCTGAAACTTCGTCGCTGTTCCCATGTTCAGTCCATGGTATCCTCAGCATCCTTCTGTAGAAACTGTGCTCACGTCATTGGTAACAGTGGGGCAATGGAAAAACGACCAACATCAGTAGTACGCAGTTATCAATGTAAATAAAATCACAGTTCAGATAACTCTTTATGAAGCCAGGAATTGATTTGACGCTGTATTAATAAAAAAAAATTTACATGTTTTTTTTATTCTAACAAATGTCGTGGGAATTGGTTGGTCCAATTGATGTCAGCGGTAATGGTAATCTTAGCCGTTTCCTTATAAGGAAATATTCTAAATTCATTGAACGATCTGCCACTGTGACTGCCGGTTGAAATCTATCAATTCTTTCTGTTAAGACATATTTATAAACGTCGAGTCTGGCCAGTTTCTAGACGAGGAACCACCAAGTAGTGTAATCTTCTATGTGTGGGTGGTGTAATGGATAACGGCTGAGAATTGAACATCGGAGAGCCAATTTCGAATCTCAGACTGGTTGCTTATATTCACTTACGCGCAAATACTCTTGGGAAAGTTACGAATCCACATCTTCTCGTCCAACCCAGCTATGAGTTAATTAGTAGGACTTATATCAGTAAATCTTTTACATAAATAATTTCATAGTAATTTTTCGGATGTGTTTTTCGCTCTCCCCAACAGAAAAGAATTGTACATATGGGGACTAGTTAGGACTTTCATAGAGACATGAGGTATTATGGTGTCTGCAGTAAGTATGGTAAGTAAGAATGCATTGTTTTGGTGTAAGGACTATTTGGCATGTTTCGGTCAGTGATGTAGCTAGCTAAGTTTAATTATAAGACAGAAGAAGGCCACCCTTTAAAGTATTCACAATTTTGGCCTTGTGCCACATTTCTGTACATAACAGAATAAATATCACTCTTCGCTATTGTACTTAGACTTTTTGAATTTAAGCTCAGTACTAGACTGTCGCTGAGATCTCATCAATTTACAGCTAAACTGGTTAGATGTAATCGTTAATAATATACTAACAGTTTCTTTTCTCGCTCTTCTCGCTTGTGGAACTCCCTCCTGGCCCCCTTCTTTCAAACCAACTTTAATCTCCAAAAATTTAAATGCAATCCCAATCGCTATCTACTGACTTCATGATAACTCTTTTCTCTTCCCGCTCATTTGAGCACTGACCACAGATTTACCGGCGGAAGAAAAAATGACGTAATGTCCAGCCAGCGGTTGAACGGTGGATAAACACTTGTAACTATTTTTATATCTGGCGTGAAACATTGCATAGCAATTATTTCCGAATTTTGACTCAGGAGCCCAGGCAGAAGGGATACATTTATTCAGGAATCCACGGCTCAAAAGGTTAATGTTTCTGTTCCTAATTCTTCTACACCCTGTAATCCCTTGTACCTTACAACTTTGCATGGGGTGATACCGATTTTTTTTTAAATCATTATTATAACCAAAAAATTCTTACCATCTAAAAATATTTCTTTCTTTTATGTGCCATGTCCTTTCAGGACGTGGGCGATCATGGCTCTCCACCTCCCACTATCCCTTGCAGTTCCTTCCCTCTGTTTCCACCCCCAGACCACGTTCTATCATCCACCTGCTCAAGCTCGTCAGGTATGTCACGCGCTGCTTTTCCTTGTCTCTCTTCCCCTCTATTCGACCCGTGAGTATCAGATTCTCCAGGCCCTCCTTCCTCATTATGTGTCCCGGAACCTTCAGATGCCTCTTTCTGATGTTAAGTATAAGCCTCCTCCTTCTTTGTAACTTCTCTAAGACCACACCATTGCTCACACGCTCAGTCCATGATATCCTTAGCATATTTCTGTAGAACCACATCTCTGTCGCCTCGAGTCTCTTCTTCATCTTTGAGGAAATCGTCCAACATTTGCTGCCGTAAAGAAGAACAGATGTCACGTAACAGCTCAGTATTCTTTTCTTTTACTGACTTTAAATAACCTGCACAGGGTTGATAATCGCTAACGAAACAAATCAATCAATGGAGTCGTTCATTCTTTGCGTCAGGTTTTCACCATTTTGTTTCTCTTCAAGAAGTAAGCACTCAAATATTCCACTCTTAAATACACAAGAAAATTATGGAACCTCATGAATTCTTGTAAATAGTAACTTCATATGTATCATTGGAAAAATGTTTAAGTCATTAATCGATTAGGTCCGCTGATTTTCAATGAGATTTTAATTTATGATGTCCGACATAAACAAACCGCCCACTTCGCAACATTTGTTTCGCTGCCGTATGAATAAAAAAGAAAAGAAAATTAAAAGTAATAAAAAAGAAACAACATCCGAAAAGGAAAGGCACAGATCTTTAAAACTGAAGAGAAAGAAGCGAATAAAACTGTCTGTAATAATGCGACATAAAATGGCCAATATTTGTTCCCAACTAATAATAGCCATTTTTTTCTTACAAATAAAAATGGACATTTTTGTTATTCCAACTAAAAATGGCTATTTGGGGGTGGCTAACCATGACTGTTTACTCCCAGAAGTACGACCTGAAGATGTCAAAATCAAGCTCATGCGAAACTATAAATATCTGGAAAATGTTGGTCATACGACAGAAAATATAACACTGAAATTCGAAGGTGCATTGCAATACTAAAAATGGCTGCCAGAAGCCAAGAAACATATTAAGGGAAGTAAAATTAGAATGAATGAAAACTGCTCTAGTTCCTTGTGGACACATGGCACAGTGGATAAAGGCGTTGGTTAGATCCAGTGACAGGACCCAAAGAGTGTGAGTTCAATACCCGGTTAAGGCAGTGGAGAACTTTCAGAGGGGAATTAACAGGAGATAACTGATAACTGACATCCATGAAACATGGCACGTGGAACTAGAACAGTCTACCCCAGTGAGCGGAATAAAGTGTTCAGTTCGACATTCCAACCACCTGAAGAAGGCCGGAGCGTACAACGGCCGAAACGTTGTAATAAATATGGCGACAAAGATGAGAACAATAGTCCGAATAATGTAGATAATGTACATAATACCTCATCTCAGAAATATAGACATATACTGAAGGGCCGAAACGTCGTAATAAATATGGCGACAAAGATGAGAAGAATAGTCCGAATAATGTAGATAATGTACATAATACCTCATCTCAGAAATATAGACAGATATTGAAGAATACACATATTATTGGAAAAAAAATTCTAAATTGTTAATATCCATTTATATTCATCGAAACATCAGTTGCTGATGTCCGACGTTTAAGAGTTACTATTATAATCGCCAATAAATACTCTCCGGTCTTCTGGTTCTCCAGGGTTCAAAGTTAACCCGAAAGGAATTATCAGTCTTAACTTAACCTTTGATTAACGATTTCACGTTATCTAGGGACATTCACGCTTCGGAAATTGTGATTAATAAATGTTGCATCTTGTTGATGAATATTCGTGTTTAAAGTCAAATCAAATTAACTTCTCATCAAACATCGTTTCCCGAAGCAGAGTTCCTTGGAATAACTAATCACATGCGAATAGGTTACTTGGTCCGAACCATAGCAAGATTCAGTTTCATGCGTTCATCAATGTCATAGTTTCAAAGCGAAACCTAACTAAGACAGATGGAATTGGAACTCGAAAGCGTAACAAAAAAACTACAAATACATCTTCTTATGGCCTTCAATGAAAGATAGTACCATCATATTGATTTATCTCATGTCAGTGTGGTTTTAGCGTAGCTAAGCACCTGTTTATCAGACTCTGCATATTTTCGTTAGTAAGTATTCAAGTATGCCATCGCTAAAATTTTCCGGCCAGACCACAGTCAAGCTCGCATTGGGTCAGTAACATGTAGCCATTTGATTGCATTGCTGTGACTCTCCGTCGCAAGTAACTTGGAGATTGTATGCTTTCATGTAAAACAAATTTATTTAAATATTCGGAACTTAGGAAAATAGTTATGTTGTATCAGAAAGGATATAAAAACAAATGTAAATTAAATTTATTTAAATATTAGGGTATTCGGAAAATAATAACTTTTAATCAAAAAGAATATAAAAACAATAGTACATTAAATCTCATAAGATATTAGGTTGTTCGGAAAGTAATCACGTTTTTTCCGAAAGGATATAAAAACAAATGTAAATAAAATTTATTTAAATATTTGGGCGTTCGGAAAGTAGTTATGTTTTTATCAGAAAGGATATAAAACAAATGCAAATTAAATTTCTTTAAATATTAGGTTGTTCGGAAAGTAATAACATTTTATAAGAAAGGATATAAAAACAAATGTAAATTTAAGTTCTTTAAATATTAGGTTGTTCGGAAAGTAATAACGTTTTATAAGAAAGGGTATAAAATAAATGTAAATTAAATTTATTTAAATATTAGGTTGTTCGGAAAGTAATACCGTTTTATAAGAAAGGGTATAAAATAAATGTAAATTAAATTTCTTTAAATATTAGGGTGTTCGCAAAGTAATAACGTTTTATCATAAATGATCCTCAAAACAAATGTTAATAAAATTTATTTAAATATTAAGTTTTTCGGAAAGTAATAACGTTTTATCCGAAAGGATATAAAAGCAAATGTAAATTAAATTGTTTTAAATATTAGTTTGTTTGAAAAGTAATAAATCTTTATAAGAAATGATGTAAAAACAAATGTAAATTTAAGTTCTTTAAATATTAGGTTGTTCGGAAAGTAATAACGTTTTATAAGAAAGGGTATAAAATAAATGTAAATTAAATTTATTTAAATATTAGGTTGTTCGGAAAGTAATAACGTTTTATAAGAAAGGGTATAAAATAAATGTAAATTAAATTTCTTTAAATATTAGGGTGTTCGGAAAGTAATAACGTTTTATCATAAATGATCCTCAAAACAAATGTTAATAAAATTTATTTAAATATTAAGTTTTTCGGAAAGTAATAACGTTTTATCCGAAAGGATATAAAAGCAAATGTAAATTAAATTGTTTTAAATATTAGTTTGTTTGAAAAGTAATAAATCTTTATAAGAAATGATGTAAAAACAAATGTAAATTTAAGTTCTTTAAATATTAGGTTGTTCGGAAAGTAATAACGTTTTATTCGAAAGGATATAAAAACAAATGTAAGTTAGATTTATTTAAATATTAGGGTCCTCGACAAATTCATCAAAAAAGTTTTTGAAACTAATGAAAACCTATAGACGGCTGATCTAGTGAATAATGCAGAATGGCTTTTTGCAGTGTGATTCGGAAGGTTAATGCTTTTCCTTTTTGCCAAGTACGTACTTACTTTCCAAACATTGTAAGAAAGAGATCATAACCTGTTTCTAAACACCCCACTCAACCTTGTTCCCGACTTGATTAAAAGACTCATGATTCATATTGTCGTCATACGTTACTTACTTTCCAAACTTTGTAATAGAAGAGATCATAAACTATTTCGAAGCACTCCACTCCATCTTGGTCCCGGCTTGATTAATAGGTTCCTGATTCATATTGTCGTCATACGTACTTACTTTTTAAACATGGTAATAAAAGAATTCATAAACTAATCCTAAACGCAGTTTCCTACTATTGTCTTGGTTGGTTGACACATATTTCATGGAAGTGACGTACGTCATCATCTTCCGAACATCCTAATATTATTTAAATCACTGGTTACGTGCAATGTAGTATATATTTCCATATATGCATTTACTGGTGGTGCTATGCAATAAGAAACATTCTCAGTTTCCTTTACCCGTTAATGGAATTAATATATAACGGATATAATAAGGCCGTCATGAACGCAGGGAGCAGAATATTTGAAAAAAATGGAATAACAACCATGGTTTATTCTGAAATATTTTTTTCTTAGCGATATATACTTACTTATCTTATTTTTTGTCCCACACAGAGAAACTATAATATATGTACACAAGAAGTGTGAACGGAGGGTATAGTGTCAGTGTTATGGTCCAGGTTAGGACCAAAGAAGAACAACACGAACACAAGAGTAGAAATAACGAAGATATATTACACGAAATATTAATACAAGATGTGGAAGGTGTTAGTATGACTGTCAGTCTAGTTTGGAGTGAACTACTATCGGCTCAACTCGATTCGTCCCTCTCTCTTGAGAGGCGTAGTATACATAATGTTAGGAAGAGTTCATTCTGCAGTTATAGGTACGGACCCGTAACACCCCCCTCCCAAGATTTTACCTCGAAGAGGTCAATGTTATTGTCCAGGTTAGGACCAAGGAAGAACAACACGAACACAAGAGTAGAAATAACGAAAATATATTACACGAAATAATAATACAAGATGTGGAAGGTGTTAGTATGACTGTCAGTCTGGTTTGGAGTGAACTACTATCGGCTCGACTCGATTCGTCCCTCTCTCTTGAGAATGCGTAGTATACATAGTGTTAGGAAGAGTTCATTCTATATTTATAGGTAAGGACCCATAACAGTTAGGATCTTACTTGTAATATTTCCCAACGGGAAAAGGGTAGGTGTCGTTTACGTTTCTGGTGACGCCATGTAGATTCCTCTGTTCACGCGACCGCTGTGCCTTTATTACGCCTCTCTTCTTCGCAGTCTACATGGCAACTGGCGTTCGTCACTCTATGACTTGCCGTCGCACAACAAACGTCACGTGACTTCGTCTTCACCGATATTTATCCAACTTTTGTCGTCTCCTTCACGCAATATAAAGTTTTTCATTAGGTTTTTGTTTATAAATGTGAACCAAGAGAAACCATTTTTATATAGAGTGCTTAATCTGATCAATGAGTAAAATCGACTTCCTGTTTTGAAATTCTGGTTAGAGGTTATGTCTTATGTCCTTTCGCTTTATTTTTGATATCGTTATAAATTAAATAATCTATTTAATGTCGGTTAAATGTAACATAATATCGATAAACTATAATATATATCTTGTTTAACACTGCCTTTTAAAAACTAACATCCAATCCCTATACAATTTTTGTTTTAATCGAGTCCGCCCGAATCAAGTCAGTAAAGCCACTTAGACACAAGGGGTTAACGGGTTTGGAAGAATTAAAAAACAGAAACATTATTACGGAGCAAGAAAGATATGACAGTGATCAGAAAGACAGTAGATAACGATTGACATTGCATTTAAATTTTGAAGATCAAAGTTGGTTGGAAAGCATGGAGCCGGAAGAGTGTTTCACAAGCAATAAACGCGAGAAAAGAAACTTGGCGTAGAACTTATGGCTACATCTCAGCCATTTCAACTGTAAATTGATGAGACTTCTTGCCAATCTAGTACTGCGCTTAAATTCAAAGAGACTAGGCACCATTACTATGAACGAATTTATAGAAAAGGCACAGAAAGGCAACCTTACGGCGGTGGGAAAATGTCTGAAGCAGAGATGACAGGTCAGGACCGATAATATTGAAGATTCTTTAGATACAGGGTGTCCATAAAGTTCGGGTGCACTTTAAAAATTTATAACTTTATTTTGTATTTGCGATAGAAATAATTTGTAAAAAGGATTAGAAAGAAGTAAATCTATATATTTTAAGGTTTTATTGAAATTTTATTTAAGTTTCCACATGGCCTCCATCATTAGCAATACAAAGGGTAATACGATTTTGCAGTTTACGGAAAACATTTGCCAACTGATTTACAGTAATGCCTGAAATCACATTAGCTATTTTAGCTATACTTAAAACTAAGTACATTAAGCTTTATAACATTTTTTACAGATTATTTCTATCGCAAGTACAAATAAAGTTATATCTTTTTTAAAGTGCACACGAGCTTTATGGACACCCTGTATATATATATATATATATATATATATATATATATATATATATATATATATATATATATATATATATATATATATATGGGAACCACAAAATAGATGTAGTATTTCTACAAGCTGGTTTGAATTCAGAGTTTTTTGTTTTTTAGTCGCCAACCAAGGTTTTAGGGCCCAGTTTGTCCTGCTATTTTACACATAGCCGTGGCGAGTTAAGTTGGATTCATACATTTCTCAAGGGTATTAGCATGTAATGAACTCGACTGGAATTCGAACCTGGCTCACCGATTCCTCAATGCCTTAATTAAAACTGTATTTTCTTCATATTTCTCTCTCTCCGTCATTCGCATCGCATATCAGACAAAAGCGATGGTTTTCAAGAAAATGACGGCAAGAATAGCATCTTTCATAGGGAAAGTCTGTGTTCCTGCCTTTATTGGGTCACTAAGACATTACAAATGATCGAGTGATCAGAAGGACAGTAGATATGGCGATTGGCATTGCATTTGTAGATTAATGTTTGCTGGAAAGCATGGAACCGGAAGTACAAGAAAAAGAACTGTTAATTCATAGTTACATCTAGACAACTCAACTGTAAATTGGTGAGACCTCATCCCCAGATTTGTACTACGCTTAAATTAAGAAACCTGGGTACCACAGAGCAGAACTCATCGGAACAATTACCATGAAAGGTTTTTATTTTTTTAAAAAGGCACAGGGAGGCAAACTTATGGCGTTGGGAAAGTGACTGAAGCCGGGACGCCAGATCAAGACCGATAATATTGCTGATTCTTCTTTGGATTTTATTAAGGAGCTCTAAGAGAAATAACAGAGACAGCGGACTATATGTGGCAGCAAGATTCTAAATCTGAACGAATAGATATGGAGTATATAGATTTTAGAGAGAAAAAAATATCACCCAAGACACAGAGAATATAAAAGAACCAAGAGTTATCATTTCAATCTCCAGAAAAAGGAGAAAGGAATGGTAATAATTTCCGGTTCCTGACTGCATATTAGCTGTTAACTAAATCTCATAATTACGACGTCATTTCTACGCCAATTAAATTAAAGCCAGCAAACTTCGTCGATCGATCAATAAAATTAATATCACCACACAAAAATGTCAGCTTCGAACGCCTTTTGCCCCGATCCCACCTGACCGGGGATATGCGGGTAATGAGCCACTTCCGTTCGAATACCGGTCGAGTTTGTTAATGTTGCTTGTGCACAAATACTCTTGCATGAAACCATCTCTTCTTTCCGCAGTTAAGAGTTAAATACATGGGCTCTCTTTTCTTGAGGTGGCAAGCAATCTTGGTAAAAAAATCAGAATTCAAAATCAGAAGTAATGGGCTCCGTCGGGCTGTCTTGAACTAGACACACACAGGGTACTGTGCCTGTAATACATGTGGATCTCCAATGATTCTACTGGGCTACGGGAAACGAAAGCAAGAAAGAAAGAAAGAAAGAAAGAAAGAAAGAAAGAAAGAAAGAAAGAAAGTAGGAAAGAAAGAAAGAAAGAAAGAAAAAAGAAAGAAAGAAAGAAAGAAAGCAAGAAAGAAAGAAAGCAAGAAAGAAAGAAAGAAAGAAAGAAAGAAAGAAAGAAAGAAAGAAAGAAAAAAGAAAGAAAGAAAGAAAGAAAGAAAAAAGAAAGCAAGAAAGAAAGAACGAAAGAAAGAAAGAACATACATACGAAACAAAGGAGAAAAAAGAACGAAAAGAAAATGGAACCTTTAAATATAAAAAGAGAATGTCATGAAAGGATGCTGGTAAAATGAAAATGATGTCAACAAGCTAAAATATTAAGAAAAAGAAACGACACGGGAGAAAGAAAGAAAGAAAGAAAGAAAGAAAGAAAGAAAGAAAGAAAGAAAAAGAAAAGGAAAGGAAACTTAAAATATGGAAAGAGAATTTCGAGTAAAAATGCTGGTAATATAAAAATAATGACAATAATTTAAAATGTTTAAGAAAGAAAGAAAGAAAGAAAGAAAGAAAGAAAGAAAGAAAGAAAGGAAAACAGTGGTCATGAAGGAAATGAACACACGAACGAATAAAAGTATAAAAAAGAAAATCTTCATGAGGAAAAATAAAGAAAGAGAGAAATAAATATGGGAATATAAATGAATAATATAAACGAAAAGAAAGAAAGAAAGGAAGAAAGAAAAAAAGAAAGAAAGAGAGAGAGAAACACACGTACGAAAGAATTAAGAAAATAAGAATAAAAAAGAAAACTGGTATTAAAAGAAAGAAAAAAGAAAAGCAGAGAGATGACAGGAATTAACGAATTTAACCGAAAGTATAAAAAGTATAATTGCAATGAAAAGGAAGAATGAAGATACACACGAACGAATGATGTTAGAAAGAATTAAAATTGTCTATGGAAATAATGAATTAAGAAAAAAGAAAGAAAGAAAATGAAAGGAAACTTAAAATATGAAAAGAGAATTTCGTGAAAAAATGCTGGTAATATGAAAATAACTACAATAATCTAAAATGTTTAAGAAAGAAAGAAAGAAAGAAAGAAAAAAGAAAGGAAGAAAAAAAGAAAGAAAGAAAAAAGAAAGAAAGAAAGAAAAAGAAAGAAAGAACATACTTACGAAACAAAGGAGGGAAAAAGAACGAAAAGAAAATGGAACCTTTAAATATAAAAAGAGAATGTCATGAAAGGATGCTGGTAAAATGAAAATGAAGAAAACAAGCTAAAATATTTAAAAAAAAAAGAAATGACACGGGAGAAAGAAAGAAAGAAAGAAAGAAAGAAAGAAAGAAAGAAAGAAAGAAAGAAAGAATGAAAACTTAAAATTTCATATTTTTCGGGTTTCGGGAAAAAATGCTGGTAATATAAAATAACAATAATCTAAAATGTTTAAGAAAGAAAGAAAGAAAGGAAAAGAAAAGAAAAGAAAAGAAAAGAAAAGAAAAGAAAAAAGAAACTTTAAATGCGAAAAAAACATTCGTGAAAGAAAGCGGTTAATATGAAAATAATGACAACAAACTAAAACAACCTCTTGACAAGCCAGAATATGTTTTTATCCAATCAGAAATCTTCATTTTTATTGTGATATTTTCTTTCCTTTCTTTTCTATGTTTTTGTTTTTGTTTTCCTTTTTTCAGAATTTATGACAGTGAATTGATTATCCCCCGGGTACAACATCCTGCGACGTTTATTCGTTGCGAAATGTTAGCTTGTTCCTCTGCGCATTAAAACCAAATTCACACAAACACGCAGAAGAAGAAGCCTCTTGAAATGTTCCCATCTCGCTCTCACTGATCCGCTTTCCTTCCACGTTGCAAGCCAAACAAACATATTTAGAAACAAACAATGAAAAACAAAAAACGCTTCAGAAACCGTACCACATCAAAAACATCTTTCAATGAACAGACTAAATTCAATGTATATAATTTAAAAAGTTGAAAAACAGGATGTTAGCATCAAGAACCATTCATTTTTTAATTTAATAAACGAATTGTAAAAAAATCAAAATTAAATTAAAGAAAAAATAGGTTTGCTAGACAAGCACTAATGTCTTGCGTGTTACAGTGCCTTCCTATTTAAAATGATCTTTTGAAGTTATAATAACTGATAAAAGCCCCCAACCTACCCGAAATTTATTGAACAAACAAAACTGAAAAGCGGACCAAATCATGCAAAAATCGGTTATAATTTCATTGCGTTTCGACTTGTTCATCAAAGGGAATACCTACGTTTTTGCTTATCGAGCCAATCAAAAGAGAGAATAAAAGACAACTTCGCGACCGGCTGGAGCGCTAAATGGCTCTAATCTTTTACTAGTACCCCCCAATGCAAAATGCAAGAGCCACTGAAGGTAGACAACTGCGGAATTCCTGTTCTTCAATTGTCAGATTCCTGCTCTTCGCCTTACGCTAATATATTATTAGCATAAGAGGAAAAGGTAAGAATAGAAGTCTGTTAGAAAGCCGTCGATGGTTGGAACAGCGTAATGACTGACTGTTTTTTTTTTGTTTTTTTTTGTTTTGTTTTTTTAAGCATTAAAGAGGGGTGTTTGAGGAAAAGATTAAAGATTAAAGAGGGTGTTTGAGGAAAAGATTAAAGAGGGGTGTTTGAGGAAAAGATTAAAGAGGGTGTTTGAGGAAAAGATTAAAGAGGGGTGTTTGAGGAAAGATTAAAGAGGGTGTTTGAGAAAAGATTAAAGATTAAAGAGGGTGTTTGAGGAAAAGATTAAAGAGGGTGTTTGCGGAAAAGATTAAAGAGGGGTGTTTGAGGAAAGATTAAAGAGGGTGTTTGAGAAAAGATTAAAGATTAAAGAGGGTGTTTGAGGAAAAGATTAAAGAGGGGGGTTTGCGGAAAAGATTAAAGAGGGGTGTTTGAGGAAAGATTAAAGAGGGTGTTTGAGAAAAGATTAAAGATTAAAGAGGGTGTTTGAGGAAAAGATTAAAGAGGGTGTTTGAGGAAAAGATTAAAGAGGGGTGTTTGAGGAAAGATTAAAGAGGGTGTTTGAGAAAAGATTAAAGATTAAAGAGGGTGTTTGAGGAAAAGATTAAAGAGGGTGTTTGCGGAAAAGATTAAAGAGGGGTGTTTGAGGAAAGATTAAAGAGGGTGTTTGAGAAAAGATTAAAGATTAAAGAGGGTGTTTGAGGAAAGATTAAAGATTAAAGAGGGGTGTTTGAGGAAAGATTAAAGATTAAAGAGGGGTGTTTGAGGAAAGATTAAAGAGGGTGTTTGAGAAAAGATTAAAGATTAAAGAGGGTGTTTGAGAAAAGATTAAAGATTAAAGAGGGGTGTTTGAGGAAAGATTAAAGATTAAAGAGGGTGTCTGAGGAAAAGATTAAAGAGGGTTTTTTGAGGAAAGATTAAAGATTAAAGAGGGTGTCTGAGGAAAAGATTAAAGATTAAAGAGGGTGTTTGAGGAAAGATTAAAGATTAAAGAGGGTGTTTGAGGAAAAGATTTAAGCGGGGTGTTTGAGGAAAGATTAAAGAGGGTGTTAGAGGAAAGATTAAAGATTAAACAGGGGTGTTTGAGTAAAAGTTTAAAGACGAATGTTTGAGGAAAAGATTAAAGATTAAATAGGGTTTTGGAGGAAAAGATTAAAGACGGATTTTTGAGGAAAAGATTAAAGATTAAAGAGGGGTGTTTTAGTAAAAATTGAAGAGGAGCATTTGAGGAAAATATACTACACCATATGTTGAATAAAAGAATCATTGATTCCTTAGAAATTACTATATATATATATATTAAGACATTTTTATGTTGATACATTCTTTTTATGGATACAAATATTTAAGTAAATGTTCTGTTTACAATAAACAGTATTAAACAGCATTTACCGGCCTGAATGTCATGGAAATTTTCATAGAAAATATGCGTCCTCCGACAGGAATCGAACCTGTATCCTATACGGAAACGTCATATAGCCTGACGTGCCTTTAACCGATTTGGCCACAGAGGAGCGTTCGGTTAGCAAGGTCGATTTTACTGCCTTTAAACTTCAATCTTCCAAGATTTTCTCACGTAGATTCATATCTGCTCAAAGCGTATCCAAATGTAAACAAATGACGTGACACATTATGAAATGGACAAAGTCCGACAATTATTTTAAGATTAAAATAATTGTCGGTCTTTGTCCATTTCATGATATATATATATATATATATATATATATATATATATATATATATATATATATATATATATATATATATATATGTATGTGTGTGTGTGTGTGTGTGTGTATATATATATATATATATATATATATATATATACACACACACAGAGGGTGGAATGGGTAAATTGTCGCCATTTTTAATTTTCCGTTTGCGTGTTGATTGCTTTTAATTTTTTTGACTACAAAGTATACTTAGAGTAAGATGGACAACGTCTGTGAGAACCATTGCACCATGACTCAATTCACTCAGCCAGAAAATTGGAAACGGTATGCTATACTGTAGTGTTTAGTTGTCAATCTGTGAAGATTGCAGAGAATTCATAAAGTGTCGGATGATATGGAGGCCCGTTGGTCCAGTTGATATGACGTTCGCCTGATAACGTAAATGTCCGAGTTTCAATTCTGGGTAGTGGATGTGCATTGCTGATGAGTCCCAAATATAGGACGAAACGGCCGTACAGTCCTTTCTGCATTCTGTTGAGCCTTCGTATAGACTCGATTAATTAATTATAAATGCCTCCCCCCCAATTCTTAATTTAATAAACAAAAAAATAAGGGAAAGGGGAAAATGTATGAATACGAAAAGTGAGTGAGGAAGGAATACGGTTTTAAAAATGAGGTTTCAATTGATACAGTACGCAGTGTATTACGTAAAAACAAGTTGAACGAACGCATAGTAGCAAAACATCATGATTAACACCAAAAAAATCATCTGAATAGAAGATTGAAGTATTCAAAAGTATATTTAACTGTTGGAGTTTTTGGGTACGACATGTATAAAAGCGGCCATGTTTTTCCCGAATACGTACTGCCAGCCTTTAATGGCTAAACAGTCGAGGCTCCGCCAAGGGGCAGAATTTCGTTCGGGGTGGTAGACTGTCCCTGAACCCGTTTTTACGGGTTCCAATAGGGAATATTTTGGCCGAGCATACGGGCTCGGAAAATCCACGTTAAACCCGCCTTGTGCCACATGTAACCTTCGTGGGGGGTGGCTAAATATCACTGCCAGCCTTTGATGGCTGAGCAATCGAACTCTCTGCCTTCGGGCAGAGAGGAACCCTGACGAGGCACGGCCGAGGGGCAGAATCTTGTTCCAGGAGGTAAACTGTACCTGAACCCGTTTTTACGGGTTCCAATAGGGAATATTTTTGGCCTAGCCTACGGTCTCGGAAAACCCACATTAAACCCACGTTAAATCCGGCCTTGTGCCACATGTAACCTTCGTGGGGGGTGGCTAAATATCACTGCCAGCCTTTGATGGCTGAGCAATCGAACTCTCTGCCTTCGGGCAGAGAGGAACCCTGACGAGGCACGGCCGAGGGGCAGAATCTTGTTCCAGGAGGTAAACTGTACCTGAACCCGTTTTTACGGGTTCCAATAGGGAATATTTTTGGCCTAGCCTACGGTCTCGGAAAACCCACATTAAACCCACGTTAAATCCGGCCTTGTGCCACATGTAACCCTCGTGGTGGGGTGGCTAAATATCACTTTGATATAAAGACTGAAGAATTACGGAACAGCTGCTGTGGTATTGGCGATATAGTCAGATTCAGTAGAGTTTCTGACTCGTGAGTGTTAATCTTTAACGTTGTTTCATTGAACAGATTACGTACTGCGCTGGATTCTATATTCATAGACTATCATGAACATGTTCAACGTTAACATGGAATGCTGGGAAGTGCAAAAAATAATTTGCAGTGAGAAATGCGAAATCAAATTACATTCTAACACAAGAGAATATGTAAAACAAAACACTTGTAGATGGAAACAATGCACAATACACCACAAAAACGGTAAAATTTGGTGGTAGACACCCAATTGTGTGGGGTTGCATCAAAAGCGATCGCATAGAAAATTGGTATTAGTTGAAGAAAACCTAAACTATATTAGATTGTTGGTATCCGTCTACCCAGGTCTTTGTTCCCATCTGAGTATCGGGATTCCAAACATTTAACAATAACAACAACGCATCTTTTAAATGGATCTTGAAGATTGTAAAATAAGTTGGGCCAATGAACGATCTGAGATGATAAAGTCATGATAATATGCCAATTTAACAGAAAAAACTGATCTATCTTATTAATGTGCGTAAGGTGCCTAGGCAAGTATTTGAACATCAGCTTGTTTTTTTACACTAAAATCATAGCTACAATTTCTGCAATAAGGGTAAAAATTGAAAATATTCCAAAAGCGTTATTTTTCTATATGCAAATGATGTAATTAGATAGTACTTAAGGATTTTAACGCATTTAACAATTTAATAGCAATAGCATAGCATACAAACTTACAAAATAAAGACGTTTTAGAAGTATCCATAAAGTTCTACAAGGCACCAAGAAGTTCTAGAAGATTCCATAAAGTTATAGTATTATAATAAGTATATAGAATCTTAGAAATATCATGTTGAGTGGGGGGTGATATTTTTTAAATAATAAACTGAATTAAACACTTCTTCATTAATTTCAAACAGAAGTTCATTCAATTATGATACAGGAGATCAGTAATTAATTTACAAAAAGTCATAATCTCTCTCTCTCTCTCTCTCTCTCTCTCTCTCTCTCTCTATATATATATATATATATATATATATATATATATATATATATATATATAAGAAAAGTAAGAATTGGGGAAAAAAGGCACCTAATATTCATAATAATATTTATTCATATATTAAAATTAAAATTGACACAGTTTTAATTTTAATTTTTCTCTGTAAAAATACATATATTATGAATAAATCTTATTATTAGTATATCCTTGCTTGAACTGACTTCTAATGCCCTGGATGGAGCGGCTTGGTGATAGTAGTCGTGGCTCGTGGGAGTCCTATGGGTAAAAGAGAAACTCGGATGAGTTTCACCACGGAATATGTGATTGAGCGGCGCTATATCGAGTCTGATTGGCCACTCCTTGGTCATTGAGAGCCGTTGGAACAGTTGGTATGACGTTTTCCTGATAACGTAACTGTCCTAGTTTCAATTCTCGGTAGTGGATGCGCATTGCTAATGTAGACACGAATATAAGGCGAAACGGCTGTCGAGTGCATTCTGTTGAGCCCTCTTATAGACTCGATGAATTACGTAATTATAAATGCCTTTTTCCCCAATTCTTACTTTAGTGTGTATGTGTAAATACAGGGTGTACATAAAGTTCGTGTGCACTTTAAAAAATTTATAACCTTGTTTGAATTTGCGATAGAAATAATCTGTAAAAAATGTTATAAAGTTTAATGTACCTAGTTTTAAGTATAGCTAAAATAACTAATGTGATTTCAGGCATTACTGTAAATCACTTGGCAAATGTTTTCCGTGAACTACAAAATCGTATTAAGCTTTGTATTGCTAAAGATGGAGGATATTTGGAAACTTAAATAAAATTTCAATAAAACCTTAAAAAATATAGATTTACTTCTTTCTAATCCTTTTTACAAATTATGTGTGTACGTACGTACTCGTGTGCAGAGGTTTTGGGACAACGACACGAAATTAATATATACTTTTATTTTATTAAAAAGTTAACACTGTTTATCAGTAGGCTTTTATCAGTCGTGTCTCTAGGCCTTGAGGTTTCTAAAATAAGTCGTTGCGTTTTTGCATGAGTCATGTAATAGAAGATACACCTCTTTAAGCAGATTGATGTTGAAAAAAGACAATGCAAATCTATTGCACCAATGAAACAAACGAGACGGTAATATACAAATTTCTAAGTAGGAATTATTCCCGGTGACCATAAGGGGAATCGTCAAGTCATTGTAGTTGGACATTAGCTTTCTTTTCGTATACTAAAATCATGGTTAAATGATTCTGCTGAAGCAAAGATGAAGTATGCGACATGAAAGGGGAAGATGACTCAACGAAATTTAGTTCGGCGGCTGGGAATTTCCAGAAACAGTGTTAGAACCATCCGTGAGAGGTTTTCTATTACTAGAAGTGTTTTAAGTGCAAAGAAAACCGGAAGACTACAAAAGTTAAACAAGACAGATAAAAAAAAAGTTTATGAGATTCTCGGTAGGCAACCCAGAATTAACAGCCAGACGAGTGAGTGAGAAAGCAACGCGGTATTAACTGTGAGGTTTTAGTTAATAAAATACGCAAAGTATTAGGAAAAAATAACTTGAACAATTTTGAGGCAGCAAAAAAAAAATTAAACCTTGTAAATATGTCATGAATTAAGAAAAAGAAAAAAAGGGAAAATAAATCCGTGAAGGAAGGAGACAAGGAAGAGAAAAGAAAAGAAAAGAAAAGGCAAAAAAAGAAACAATAAAATAAGGTAAAAAGGGAAAGGGGAAAATGTATGCATGCGAGGAAGAAAAATTAAAAAAAAGAAATGATATGAAAAGAAAGAAAGAGAAGGAAACGTAAAAAGGGAAAGAGGAAGATGTATGAATACGAGAAAGAAAAAAGGAAAGATAGGAAAAGAAAGAAAGAAAGAGAAGGAAACGTAAAAATAGAAAGGGGACAATATATGAATATTAAGAAGAAAAAGAAGAAAATTAAAAAATAGGAAAAAGAAGAAAGAGAAGGAAACGAAAAAAGGAATGGGTAAAATGTATGAATGCTGAGAAGAAAAAAAGAAGAAAAGAAAATATAAAAAAAGAAAGAGAAAGAAACGTAAAATGGAATGGGTAAAATGTATGAATGGTAGGAAGAAAAGAAAAAAGGAAAGATAGAAAAAGATAAAAAGAAACAAAGAAAGAAAGAAAAAGAAAGAAAGAAGGAAAGAGAAAGAAATGTAAAAAGGAAAGGGGAAAATGTATGAATGCAAGGAAAAAAAGAAAAAGAATAGATAGGAAAAGAAAGAAAGAAAGAAAGAAAGAAAGAAAGAAAGAGAAGGAAACGTAAAATGGAATGGGTAAAATGTATGAATGCTAGGAAGAAAAGAAAGAAAGAAAGAAAGAAGGAAAGAAGGAAAGAAAGAAAGAAGGAAAGATAAAGAGAAAGAAATGTAAAAAGGAAAGGGGAAAATGTATGAATTCAAGGAAAAAAAGAAAAAGAACAGATAGGAAAAGAAAGAAAGAGAAGGAAACGTAAAAAAGGAAAGGGGAAATATATGAATGCTAGGAAGAAAAGAAAGAAAGAAAGAAAGAAAGAGAAAGAGAAAGAAATGTAAAAAAGAAAAGGGAAAATGTATGAATGCTAGGAAGAAAGAGAAAGAAGAAAAGGTAGCAGAAAGAAAGAAAAATTAGAAGAAAAAATGTTTTTTAAATCTCGATTAATCGCAAGAAATACATTCAAGGAAGTGAAAACAAAAACAAGAAGAAACGAGAAGTGGAAATTGCGAAGGGAAAGTAAAAAATATGTCCGACTTCTGTTTGATGATGGGTCGATCAAAAATGAATGCCTTCCCGAATTTAATTTCAAAATTATTAGTGAGAATTCCTCTGAGATATCAGCTATTAAATATAAAATTCTTTGAAGGTCATGAAAATAATTTGAAGAGTTATTGGCACATTTCCTACTTCATCCACCTTTAAAGATCCTCACTGAAAACAAAGATCTGCCATAAAATGTTTGTTTTTGAAAGAAGAACGTCCCGCACATATTCACTTATTCTTGGTAATGAATACGCCATTGTGATGAAATGGTTATTAGAGTTGATAGGTATCCTAGAGAAAAAGGTGAAATTGGCCTTAGTGACGGGCACCGCGGTGACGAGCACCGTGGTGGCGGTCCAGCTACTGTGGTCAACGAGAGTAAGTGCAGATACGTTGATGATTGCACTACAGCTGACAGAAAAACCTACTGAAAGCTTTCAAATGAGTCATAGTAGTGCCTGCAGTTTAGTATGGTCTGTTAGCTACTCAAAAGGTGTCTCCAGAATGATGACTTCCCACGAAGAAATCAAGTGAAGTTAGTGCCTAAGAGGTTCTGGATTCCTGGCATGGTACCGTCAAACTTCCGAAAGAGACACTTATGGTACAATGCCTCTTTAGTGACGGTGTTAAAAGAATTAAGCGTAGTGGTACGTGACTACGAAAGAAGCCAAGAAGCTTCTATGTGGTATGCCGTCCTTCAAAGATTGTATACCACGATGATAACAGAATGAGGTTTGGATTACTAAGCGTTTTTGCTATTCTTTTATTCTTTATTCATCCTATTCTATCTAACAATCGGCCGCACTTGAGATCATAAAATCACTTCAAACCTAACGACCTCTTCGGTGGCTACATCAGATGTGCTTCGCCTGGGTTACAGACGTTTTTGCTTTTTTTTAATTCAACGTTGTCCTTCGCCTAGGCCAAATGCGGTCAGAGATCCTTGTTTTTTCTGCTATTTCACCCATAGATGGCGGAGAATAAGTGGATTCTGACCTTTCCAACGGATATATGAGAAAGGGAACGAACCAAACTCAATTGGAAATCAAACTCGGCTCGCCAATTTTTTTCGTTCTGAGTCTCTAGAAATGTCACAACCTGCACGTACCACTTGCTTCTACTATCAAGTTATTCTAGGTTCATTGGAATGCTGGAAGATATGTCTATATCTCTGAGATGAAGTATTATCATTACCTACATTATTTACATTATTCGGACGATTATCCTCATCTTCATTGCCATATTCACAACGTTTCGGACTCTCCACTGCGTGCCAAATTATTATCGAGATAATTTTTTCTAATATTTCAAAAGCCGTCCAATCAATACACACAATGTTGGCAACACTGACCTGCGCAATCACTGAAATTTTCGTTCTGATCTGCGCAATCTAAACAAACTGGCGCACGGTGATTTGTGCGTGCCAAATTATTAGAAAAGTGTAAGAATTTTGTGAAAAGATGGACCGTAAAAGCAGTTTAAGTTATGCTGAAAAGAAACCTATCACCTCAGAACTCTCAAAAGGTAAATTTACCTTAGAAATTTCTAAAATGATAGGGAGGTGTCATCAAACAGTGAAAAAGTTCACCGCTGACCCTACACAAGTACGCAAAAGGGCAGAAAAAGGCAAGCCGAGGGTTATTTCACGTCGTCTCATGTCACGACTTAAACGAGAGGCCACGAAGAACCCTGGACTTACCAGTCAAGAGCTTTTCAGTCGCATTAGAGATCCTACTGTGTCTAAAAGTACTCGGTGTCGGTATCTGAGGGAAATAGCAACAACAGTCAAACCTGTATCAAAGCCTCCGTTGACGAGAAATCACATTCAAAATCGATTGAAATGGGCCGAGGACAATATGAAGATTGACTTCTCTAAAGTTTTATTCACAGACGAAACTCGAGCAACGCTTGATGGGCCAGATAGATGGTGCAAAGGTTGGGTAATGAACGGACAGAATCGCCATCAGCGTTTGAGACGCCAACAAGACGGTGGAGGCATAATGATCTGGGGTGGTATTATTGGAAAAACATTAGTGGGCCCATGGAGAGTACCAGATGGCGTCAAAATGACTGCTGATGCATACATAGCGTTTATCAAGGAGCATTTGAACCGTGGATGAAAAGGCTAAGAGTTGCCTTCAGAAGGGCCATTGTTTTTATGCAAGATAATGCTCCCTCACATGCTGCTCACAAGACTACTGAATATTTGAAACAGTTAGGCTTCGATGGACCTCGAAAAATGAAGTGGCCAACAAATTTTCCGGATTTGAACCCAATCGAAAACCTTTGGAGCATCATGAAGCGAAGAATGCTGAGTTGTGGGAAGCAATTCTTGACATATCTCGCGGCATTACAGCAGATGACATTCTACAATTAACAAATTCTATAGATCGTCGACTTCTTCAAGTAATTTCAAAACAGGGAAAGCACATTTACTATTAATTTGTTTAAAACTGTGCCTTTTTTGTATCTGTTATTATTTGTTTGATTATCTTATTTATTAGCTTCTTTTGATCATAAAGATTCACGTGTAACATTAATAAACGTTTTGTTTGCTCAATTCTGGGAATTTTACTAAATAATTAGTCACGCTCAAATCACCGTGCTGATAACAAATATGGCGCCAGTTTGTTTACATTGCGCAGATCAGTTTTGCCAACATGGTGTGAAAATTTTGTGTGTATTGATTGGACGGTTTTTGAAATATTAGAAAAAAAGTTATCTCGATAATAATTTGTCACGCAGTGTATGTCTCTGAGATGCGGTATTATGATTACTTGTATTATTTACATTATTCGGACTGTTATCCTCATCTTCATTGCTATATTCAAAACGTTTCGGACTCTATATCTCTGAGATGAAGTATTATGATTATTTACATTATTTACATTATTCTGACTGTTATCCTCATCTTCATTGCCATATTCACAAAGTTTTGGCCGTTGTCTACTCCAGCTTTCTTCAGATGATTGGAATTTTGAATTTTGACAACTCGCCGCCAATCTGGTACTGCGCTTAAACTTATAAAATCTAGCTACCATACAAGTAGGTTCCACTGACGAATTACCAGGAAAGTATTTATAGAATAGCAGATACTTCTTTGGATATTATCAAGAATCTCCAAATATATAGCAGGAGCACCGGACCATATGTGGCAGCAATACTCAAAGCATGATCGAATGGTAAACTCATAAGTATGTAAGATAGATTCTGGAGAGAAAAATTATCTTCCACGACACAGTGAACCAACGTTCTTACCAGCGGACCTAGCAATCGATTCAATATAATATTTTCTACTTTATGTCAGCGCAAAACGTTAGTCCTAGAAGACGCAGTCTGTCACTTTCCTGGAGGTTAGCATTTTTAACGGAAGGTAAAAATGGGTTTTCTCAGGTGACTAAAAGAGAGCAGTTTCGTTTTGGTGACGTTAAAATTAACAAGCCATCCCTTGCCCCATTTAACAACATAATGCACATTATTTTTAGGTCAGATACCCATTTGATAGCAAAAATGGGCCTTCCTTTTTGATCCACTGTCGTACCAAATTACTATCACGTTTATAATCAATTTGGTATGCGATTTCCTTCTACTATTAAACGAGAAAGAGGCATCGGTCGGGCAACCTCAGACATTCATGAGTCTATCACCACAATCATCATGGCCGGAAGGTAATTAGGGTGGCATTCTGTGTCATAACGTAACTGGTCAATGTCGGTGGTTTCTGGGAGACCAGCACGTCTTGCTTCATGGCGAAGTGTCCAGAGCAGTAGATCACTCGCGAGTACATTTTTTGCTCGCCAGCAGTGTCCTGTAAAGTGCATTCTGCATTGGCGTGATACTGTAGAAAAATCAGGGATGGGTTGCTGTCTGCAAAGGGATGTTAATTATAGTTCTTAGCATTTGATTGTAGGTTCAATCAAGATTATGTTTGGTTTGGTTTATTTTATTTTACGACATATCGACACCTCAATGGGTTATTTAATGCCGACAACATTTTTAGGATAGATTCGTATGAATAGAATATGTATTCTTCTGTTTAGATTGGTTTGGTTTATTTTGTTTTACGGCATATCAACCTCAATGGGTTATTTAATGCCTACAACATTTTTAGGATAGATTCGTATGAATAGAATATGTATTCTTCTGTTTAGATTGGTTTGGTTTATTTTGTTTTACGGCATATCAACCTCAGTGGGTTATTTAATGCCGACAATATTTTTAGGATTGATTCGTATGAATAGAATATGTATTCTTTAGTTTAGATTGGTTTGGTTTATTTTGTTTTACGGCTTATCAACCTCAATGAGTTATTTAATGCCTACAACATTTTTAGGATAGATTTGTATGAATAGAATATGTATTCTTCTGTTTAGATTGGTTTGGTTTATTTTGTTTTACGGCATATCAACCTCAATGGGTTATTTAATGCCTACAACATTTTTAGGATAGATTCGTATGAATAGAATATGTATTCTTCTATTTAGATTGGTTTGGTTTATTTTGTTTTACGGCATATCAACCTCAATGGGTTATTTAATGCCTACAACATTTTTAGGATAGATTCGTATGAATAGAATATGTATTTTTTGGTTTAGATTGGTTTGGTTTATTTTGTTTTACGGCGTATCAACCTCAATGGGTTATTTAATGCCTACAACATTTTTAGGATAGATTCGTATGAATAGAATATGTATTCTTTGGTTTAGATTGGTTTGGTTTATTTTGTTTTACGGCATATCAACCTCAATCGGTTATTTAATGCCGACAAAATTTTTCGGATAGACTTATATGAATAGTATATGTATTCTTCGTAAGCAATTATTTTGTAGATCAGGTTTCTTTGACGTATTTTTGTGAAGAGGGTTTTTTTCGAGAGTCAAATATATTGCTGGTAATTTTTTTTTCAAAGATGTATTGCTGGTATTGTTACTATAAAAATCTATTTTTATACTTTCATAGTGTTTTGACCCCTTTGGGCCGGGAAGGGTGTAACTATTTGCTGAGAACCTAGCAGGTGCTACCACTCCGAGTGAGGGTGAACCAGGCAACACCAGCAATTAAGAGGTGGTTCCATGCTCCTCATAACCTCCTGATCAGAAACTTTGCTGCCGGATGTATATTATCGTCATACCCAGGATGACCTCAAGCTTAGATTCTCGGATTTTAGTTAATGTCCAGCCAGCGGCACGATATATTAACGCCGCCTCTACAATGACTCAAAAGAATCTCCGTTTGATGTTCTCTGGTAGATCTCATTTCCAGATTACATCCATTTAATTCAAGCCGCCCCAAGTTTTACCTTATGTGAATTTTCACATTCTTTTCAGTTTTTCTTCGGTTCTTACTGTACAGCCTGCCACTCTCATATCTTTATTAATGTGGGCTTCATTTTCAGTTATGCCCCCACCTGTGTTTTGTACTCAGTGAGAACTGTAATTTGCACTTTGCTGTAAGACGAGTTTTTTGATCATTGCCTAACACCGAGGCAACGAGGGAAAAAAATGAATGAAGTATCGAATGAAAAATTTGCATACAGAAGAAAAGTCAGAAAGAAAGAATGAAAGATATTTGGAATGAAAGAAAAAAAAATGAAAGAAAAAAATTGAAAATAAATCACAGCAAAGCAGAATGTTTACATCAATCAAAAAACATTGTTTGATTTATTTATATATTTATTTATTTGCTTCATTTTTCGGTTTAGTTTTTAAGTTTTCCATTTTTATCTCCCTTTATTGAGTCAGATTTCCCCGCCAGGACCGCTTCTGTCGTCGACTCAGTCAAATAAAAATGTCGAAAATAAAAAATGCTTTGTCATTATTACAGTTATTGTAGTTTTTTGCTTGATTTTTTGTTTGGGCATTTTTTTTCTATTTTATTGAAAATACACTGCAAACGATAAAAAATAAATTATATGAAAACTAACGGAATTCGCCAAATGCACAGACATTTGTATGTATATATGTATGTATGTATGAATGTACGTATGTATGTATGTACGGATGCATGTATGTATGTACGTATGAATGTATGTATGTATGTACGTATGTATGTATGTTCGTATGCATGTATGTATGTATGTAAGTACGTATGTATGTATGTACGTATGAATGTATGTATATACGTATGTATATATGTACGTATTTATGTATGTATGCATGTATGTATGTATGTGGGCCGTGTGGTTAGAACGTTCGATTTCTGACCATGAAACGCGGGTTCGAATCTCACCAAGGTTGGAGTAGACGCGATCCCAGTCTGAAAAGTGCCTGGGTTGAACCACGTGTTGAGGGTCGATAGCTGTGCTAGCACGATTTCCCAAGTCATCGTGTGCTGGCCTTGTTCGGACTGTTCATCACGCCCGATAACACGCTCTCTCCCAGAAACTGTAACTAAGGTCTGCTCAGTATAGTTGCAGTATAAACCACAGGTGAACTCTGGTGGGGTTCAACAAACGAGCGAGCGTCTAAAATATGGATTGGTTATCCGCCCTAAAAGACGGGTATCGTCGAATACGAGTGGCCAGCTGTTATTATGTTCGAAACACACTATGATCAGGTAATAGGTAACACAGTGGAAGAAGACTAAAAAACCGTACCGTATATTTAACGTGTTGGCGTAAATTTGTGATCATGACCGACGATTTGAGCCTACTGTTCGTGTTCAGATTGTTAATCACGCCATATTATTGCGTTCTCTGCTAGATACTGTGACAAATGCCTGTTCTTTATGCGCGATTATTCTTAGAGTAGCCGGCTATTACCATATTATGTATCTATGTAAGTATGCATGAGGGAGACTCTGAAAGTAACGCCTCGTGTTATGTTGTGTACTTCTTTCTTACGTTTAACAAACGGGTTCGCTGCCTTATTCTGCTTTGTTCACCCTCTGCTCTCTATTTATGTTGTCATTCTCATTTGCACACGATACTACACCTCCCTGAATCGAAGAGGCCGGACACCCTTGTTTTTTTGTTTTTCTTTTACTAATTCTGATTATTCTCGTACCGTACTTGTCTTTCTTGTTTTTATCTTTAATGGTGATCTTCGTCTTTCTTCATTTTCTTCTTCACTCTCGTCCGTCTCTTCATTTTCACTTTCTTCGATTTCCCGCTTTGTTCCATTGTTGTGACTTTCTGTTTCTTCTTGCTCTTGATCTTCCATTTCCATGTCATCCCATTCGTTTCTGCTTCTGAATTCATCCTCATGTGCCATTATATTTTATCCCTTTTTCTCCAGTACAGCCATGTTGTGTCCTTTTTGTATCAGGAAATTTGCTTCTTCTGGCTCAGCCTCTTTATTCTTTCTATACCATACCTTTTCTTTCGTTGAAAAGGGCATAATTATGGGGGCTCTGATTTGTCTGCCCATTAATGCCAGAGGGCTCAGCTTTCTTCCTGCATCTGGAATGGATCTGTAACCGTGAAGAATTTTCGGAAAATATGCTTCCAGGCTTTCATTAAGTGGTTAAAATGCCTTTAACCCAATTTTCACCATTTGTACCATTCTTTCCGCAATGGCATTGTGGATGATAAGGTGATGTCTTGCATTGTATATATCCTATCTGTTTCGACAACGCACATAGATCCTCATCTCAAAATTCAGGTGCATTGTCAGTGACTACTGTCTGGGGTACCCCACTCCTTGAGAATATAGTTCTTAGGACTTGCTTTATTGTGGTGGCTTTTCTATCTTTTATTCTGACGACCTCTGGCCATCCTGAATACGAGTCCACTAATACTAAAAACAATCCCCCTATCCTTGATATGTGCGTGATCTATGTGAACCCTAACCCATGGCTCTGCTTCCTTGGGCCATGAGTGAATTTTTCTTTGCTTGAAATTTTTTATTTCCGCACATTTTGGGCATCTCTTAATATACTCCTCTACATCTTTTGAATACCCTTACCATCAAGCTTGTAACTTTAGTCTTTTATACGTCGCTGTTATGCCACAATGCATGTCATCATGCACTCCTTTTAATATGTCCCTTCTCAGTGTTTGTGGCGCTACAATTATATCTCCACTGCATATTATGCTATTTTCTGCTGTCCGTTTGCGCTTCGTTTCTTTAAAGGGCTGCACTGCCAGCAAACAATTGCTCCATACATTATTTCTAATTCTCTCCACTATTCTGTTTAATATTGGGGTTTTGCTCTGTCTCTATTTTGAGTCTATTTGTCCGTTTCAACCCAGTGTATTCTTTTGTCTTCCACCTTTTCCTGTTTTACTTCAACTTCATTCTTGGAATGCAATCTTTATAACACATCTACGTGAGGAATAGTGTCCCCATTTACATATATTATGTCAAAATCGAATGCCAGGATCTTTAACGCCCATCTCAAAATCCTTTTGGCAATTCTTTTCTCGGGTTAAATATGAATTCCATTGGTTAGTGGTCCGATTTTAATAAAAATGTCTTTCCTAACAAAAAATTTCGTGCTCTTTCCATGATCTAAATAATCGATAACGCTTCTTTTTCAATATTCAAGTAGTTAATTTCATCTTTGTTGCGTAATTTTGAAAATGGCACTATTACGTCGCTGTATCTTGGAATGTATTTACTATAAAAATTTATCGGCCCCCAAAAAGATTCTAACTCCTTTTTATTTGTTGGAGCAGCTATTTTTATTAATTTCTTTGTTAATCTCTCGTCGGGTGATATACCTTCTTTCGATATTTGATATCCTAAATATGCAGTCAAAACTACATTTCTCTTGGTTTATAGTCATGACTGCCTTGTTCAACCTCACTAAAATTTGCTCTGTTTTATATTTCTCTGGTTCTTGCCTCTATACATATATCGTCCTGGTAAATTATCATATTTTTTTCTTTTTCCAAATAAGACTCTTTCAATCGCTTTCGGAAGAATATGAAGAATATGACTCGACGTCTTTGCCCCAAACGGAAGACGAGTCCATCTTAGCAAACCTATAGGGGTGTTTATCGTTTAGGTTTCCTTGAATTTTTCATCAATTTCTATTTGGTTGTATGCTGCCTTGAGATCAGTTTTTGGAAAGTGTTCCATTTTCGCTAACTCGCGGTTTGCAGTTTCGATATTTGGCAACGGAAAAGAGCTCGAACATTTACCCCTGTTTTGTAATCACCACAAGTCCTTAAATCTCCGTCAGGTTTCTTTATCGCCACTATTGGTGGCACCCAATTACTACCACCTTGAGTCTTTCTAGTATGCTTTGTATTATTTTGTTTAATTTGGCTACTACCAAACGTAGGATATGAATTGGAATTTTTCTCGACTAATTATTTTAGGTGCTAATTCTCTTTTGGTCGAATATTTGCTTTATAGCCTTTTAACACCCCAATTTCATTTTCTTGTGTTTTCATGGAATTGATTAATCTTGCCGTATCCACTTTTAACACATCAAATCCTAATAAACGGTGATCTTTTTCGCCTTCTACCACTGTAATGGGAATTACTTCAGAACGCGTATCCGTTTCAAAATTTCCTTGAAATGTTCCTATCATCTTTATGGTCTTTCCATCCAATTGCTTTTCTTTAATTTATTCAGTCCCAATTTAACCCAGAAATGTTTTGCTATCAGCGTAACTTCACTGCCTGTATTGACTTGCATGTTAAATATTTGGCCACTTATTTTATCCTTATTTTTTCTTACCTTTTTTGCGTATTCACTGTAAATATTTCAGCCTCTTATTCGAAGGGGGTTTGTACTTTTCGTAGTCTATTTTCTTTTCGTATTTGCATACGTTCTGAAAATAGTCTCTTTTTTAAATTTGAACATACTTTTCCTAAAGCAGGACATTTGTACTTGTCTCTCTCGTGATTTTTTCCACGGTATCTACTTTTAATTATAGACTTGGTCGTGCGTGTCCTGTATACCTCGAATTCTTCTTTTGCTTGATTAAATTCTCTAATCAACTCTAACTGTTGTAAAAATTCAACGCTAGCCTCCAAACTCATGTTATTTCTTTGTGAACCTTCCTGTGTTTTTCGTTTGTGCTTCTGGTCTTGCAATCCTTCAATTATTCTGAGAAGAATTAATTCATCTTCTGTGGTCATTCCCCGAGTTCCCAACTTTTCAAATTCACAGTACTTAGCACGTTCTTTTAATCTATGTAAGTATTGTATAATTGACTCATTTGGTACTTGTCTTGTCTCTAAAAACTTGTTTATTTCAGCAACGACCAATCTTTTCTTTTGTCTTATGTTCTTTTTTATAACTTTGACACTTTCTTCAAATGTCATTTCTTCTAATTCGCTCCGGTAGCATATTGTTGATTTTTTTTTATTTTCACAGATTCGCACCCAGCAGTAGCAAGTAATAAATCCGTTATTTTCAGTCTTGGTGTTTCTTATTTTTTTATTCTTGAAAATTCAGCAAAAATTCTGATTCATGTCTCTATGTGTTCTGGATCCCCCAGCGCATTCAAGGATCCTATCGGCGACGCCATTGTTATGTTGTGTATTTCTCTCTGGGTAGTAGCAGTCGTAGCTCAGTTCTCCACGTTACGTTTTAGCAATTGGGTTCACTGTGACTAATGCTGCTTTGTTCATCCTCTGTTCTCTATTTATGTTGTCATTCTCATTTGGATACGATAATACAACTTGATTCCACGCATAGTCACCAGTATTGACGGTGTATTTCCACCAGAGATGTACAGGTGTTAAGCATCAGCTTAATCAAATCTGATCGAAAGCGCTTGATTTCGACAGATTTCAGTGAAAGGTGGGTGACTGAGGTGAGCCTGGTTCGTGCGGACGGAGCTAGGCTTGATTTTCTTTTTTAATTCCCCTTAGCGCAACGGGGCGGTTTCCTGTTGATTCCCCCCACCTGGTTAAGTTAGTTACTATTTTGTGTTCCTAGTTCATGTGAATAAGTCTTGTTTCCGGCCTGTTTCTGGCTTTTTCTTCTGTTATGATTCATGTCGAGATTCCCAATCTCCCCAGTTTGTTTTTGTCCCTCTTTTTCATCTCGGCTGAGCCAGCCTTTGATTTCCCCATTCCGTCACTTATTTTTCCCTGACCATTCTATCAATGAGTGTGCTTCTTGATTTTATCTATCGATAGAATACAGCGGCCACTCTTATTATTTTGAGGGGTGGACGGTTCTTATTAACATTGCTTCGATTTTGTTTTATATTTGGTTGACATTTTGGAGTTTTTGTTTGGGTTCGTCTCACCATCCCGCATCATTTCCTGTTTCATGGGATTTTTAATTATATATATATATATATATATATATATATGAACATTACAAATTTTTACACTATGGGGTGTTTTTGTAGGACCCTTGTGAATATGTGGTATGTGCAGGATTGTGAGGTGATGGATAAGTTTTTGTGGTGAATGCGTAATTGTAATGAATGAATGGGTCATGATTGGGGTTAACTAGGAATAGGATTGCTAGTGAAAGACCAGCCTTTCCCCACTTCTCCTTCGGCCTTGTGCCAAAATTTTGTAATTTTTACAACATAAATAAAGAGATGAACAGGTTTCTGCCGGCCAACAATAACGACATATAGAGCAAGATCTAATATTGAAGAATAATAATAGGAGGATACTTTCCGAAAATAAGGCTCTGGTTTATTATTAATGGAAAATACAACATATATACAAAGCAAGATAACACAGTTAAGCAGAACAAGTTTTCCTAAACCTGTAGCAGCCCCTATTCCCAAAGAGGCTCCTTTCTCTACTGGGTCTAAATATCAGCGCCGACCTGAAATGAAATGCGAATATCCGGGCAATCACAAAAGATTGGCAGTTCCTTTTATTTGCCCCTGAAAATAAATAACACCCGTTACCATGCCATTATTTTTATATGAGTCAGATCGGAATAAGAATGGAGTACTGATGCCATATCTCGGCTAGTACTGCCCAATGATCCCTGTTTAACCTCGACAGAGTTCAAAGGTGCTTACGAGTCCTTACGGGTGATGAATTATTCTACACCCTGTAACCCTTATCCCTCAGATAAAACGTTGCTATCCTCTCACTAGTCTTTCGCTATTGCTATGGCCAATGTTTGCACGAGTTACATTCATTAGACCCCCCAGCTTTGACCTTCACAACTAGGACCCACCATATCCCCTAGGCAATGTGTCCTTCGATATTAATCCGTTGGTTAAAGTGATCCAAAGAGTTATGAGTTCAATACCTGGCCACAGCAGAATTGAACAAACACTTGGATAGTTGACTTACTAAAGGGAATTAATTGAAACTGAGAAATCCGGAAAAGGCATGGCACGTGGAACTAGAACAATCTACCCCGGTGGACGAAATAAAGGTTTCATTTCGAAATTCCAAGGTATATCACCTGAAGAAGGTCGGAGCGTACAACGGCCGAAACGTCGTGAATACGACAATAAAGATGAGTCCGAACAATGTAAATCGTGTAAAATCGTTACAATGCCTCATCTCAGAAATATAGACACATATTGAATCAGGTACTAATAAGACAGCTTCTTCTCCAGAACAGACTCCTGAGAGGGTGCTTCTCTGACCGCTACAATCTTGGTCACTTTTGTCCACTGTCAACCGATATCTGTCCTAGACGTTTTCATAATATACATTTCTTACCTGCTCCTTCACCAGCTCTTACAAAAATCTCTCTCAATAACCCTCTACCTTGAGTGGCTCTTGGGCTTTGTATTAAGTGGAGTAACGGTAAATTTATAAAGAAAGCTCCAACACGCAATTTCTCAACAGTGGCTACACATTTTCGTCAGCAGTGAACAAATGTCTACATGCTGTGCTCAAACAT